>CM077164.1:142850654-143059849 GCA_039583875.1 Platanthera guangdongensis
TCTCAGCATAAACAAGCGAGTCAGTGAAGCAGCTAAGTCTAGATGCATTTGAATGATGAAGGTTTCACTCACGCACTCTAACACCTGGTAGTTGCAAAGAAATTGACTAAGTACAGAATCATTGAGCAAGCCAGTTCACTCAATGCACTCAACGCCTGGAAGTGCAGTAAATCTGGTTAAGGGTTTTTGCTCTGAGTGAAGGTCATTCACTCAACGCACTCAAATGCCTGGGATGAAACTGAGAAATGGCTAAGTCCACAGATGCTGACTCAGCATGAATCAGCAAAGTTTTAAAATGTTGCGGGAGGCTACAGTACACGACAAATGGCGTCGCAGGCCTACTGCATAACTTTTGCAGTTAAAACAAAGTTGCATCCAACAAATTCAGTGGGGCCCACGGGGTCAAATAGTCATTGGATGACAGAAGATAAAAAGGATAAGTTGGTGGATGCAAAGACAACTTTTAGGTTTTTTCATTTTGCAAAAGAGGCTGAACTTTGTTGTCTTCTTCCTCGCCATTATTGCAACAGCTTGAAGCTGAAGTTTCAAACCCGCTGAACTAAAAGTTCTTACAGTTAGCTGTATCATTTTTCACCAGCTATAGCAAGTTCAGAAAATCTTTCAGAGAAAGGAAACTGAGTTGAGCCTCAGATTTCTGCAGTCAATGTTAGCTGTTTGAAGAGTATATAGAATTGTCAAATCTTTGTCTTCAACAGTATGATCAGGAACTGGTTTCTGAGTTTCTTCCAGCACAAGCGGCAGCTTTCTGAAGATCTTTATTCTTGTTGCTGAGAAGAAGTTAGGGCTGGGATTTGCTTATCTCAGAAGTAGTAGACTCAGAGAACTTCTCTAGAGTCAAATCAACTCCAACCTAAAATCTTTCTTTTCTGTAGGATCCTTTGGATCTGAGTTGTAGCCTATGTTATAAAGGCTGAGGTACGATCATTTGTTGATCTAAGTGTAGGGCGTATGTGCCTGAGGTAGGGCTATTTGCCTGAGGTAGGAGAGTCATTCTCTCCAAGTGTAGGGCCTTTGTGCCTGAGTTTGTAGGATCTAGCTTTGGATCTGAAGTAGGGCCTCATGTCTGAGCTATAGGAGAGTCATTCTCTATGAGTGTAGGGACTTTGTGTCTGAGTTTTAGGATCCAGCTTTGATCCGAGGTGGGCCTTGTGCCTGAGTTGTGGGAGAGTCATTCACTCTGAGTGGTAGGTGATCTTTGGATCACTGAGATGTAGGAGCAATATTGCTATGACGTAGGCTTAGTGCTTGAGGTAGGTCTTGAATAAGACTGAGAGATCCTGAGGGATCTGTGGTGTAAGCTCTAAGGAGCCAAGATTTGGAGAGGTGCCTAATCTAACATACTGTTAGAGAGGTGGGAGGGACAGTGGATGTACCCATAATCTGGGAAACCACTATAAACCTAAGTGTGCTTTTTATGGTGTGTCTTGAATGCAGGAAATAACAACTCACACACACACACTTTAAGAAGGAAACTTAAAAGACCAAAAACCTATTCACCCCCCTTTAAGTGTTTAGCTGCCCTTGAAACTAAAGACTTTCAAGTTGTATTAGAGGGAGGTTGCTCAAGAAGGACTAACAGTCTGAGTGATCTCCAAGGGTAGCTACAAGTACAATACTTATGGTTTGTTAGGAGAGAACCATAAGAGCTGTGTTCCATGAAGCTTCCTATCTGAAGGAAGGAGAGTTTTGGAATCTGGAAGGAGAGGGTCAGTCTCTTCATGAAAGCATCTGATCCAAGGATCTTTGTCACAATCAAAGAGGGACTTTCATCCCTATGAAAGTCTCAGTTCTTGATGTAACAATCCAGACACCAAAGACATATTCTGAAATGACCAAGGATGAGTCATCTTGACCATAATAGATAAGAGGGTACAAAACATCATTGTTAGTGCTATAGATGATTCTACCTTTCAGAATCTGGTCCACTGCAATACCTCCCAAGAGATGTGGGACACTCTAGTGGTCTACATGGAGGGAATTGAAGAGGTCAGAGATGATAGGAATCCATGCTCAACTAGGAGTATGAGGCTTTCAGGCAGTCCAAGGGAGAGAGCATAGTTATTTGCTATGAAAGATTTTTCATGATAGTAAATGAGCTGAGGTCCTATGGAGGCTCTTCAGTCATTATGAGCTTAATTACAGTTCCTAAGGTCTCTCACTAGGGACTGAGACACCAAGATCTATGCCATCAGAGAAGTGGAAGAGCTAGCTGATACTCCTCCCCATATACTGTTTGGAAAGTTACTCTCTTATGAGATGCAACTTGCTGCCACGAAAGAGGAGACCATCGACAAATCCCAGTCCAAGGAAAAGTCTTTGGCCTTTAGAGAAGACAACACCAGGAAGAGAAAGGAGAGGATTCCCTCTCCTCTAAGAAGTCCTGCTGATTCAGACAACACAGGGCCAAGTTCATCAGACTACAACAGCTCTAATGAAGAATTTGCTGCCTTATCCAGACAATTTCAGAAACTGATAAAGAAGAAGTAGTGGAGGAGCAGACCTTCCTCCTCTTCTCAACACAGGAAGAATCACTCCAAGGGAGACAAGTATGATTCTAAAACTAGTAAACATATTTCCTCTAAAGTTGTTTGCTATTACTGCAGCAAACCTGGGCATGTTATTGCTGATTGCCCAGTGAAGAGAAAAGGGGCTGGTGAGAAAAAGATTCACCAGCACAAGGGCAAGAAGGAAAAGTCTTTCATTTCTAAGAAGGAGAAGAGTCAGAGTCAGTCTGACTTAGCATCTTCAGAGTCTGAAGAAGAGGAAGCCTGCATTGGGCTCTTTGCTGCTGAAGAATAAGCTGGAGAAGCTATTAAAGAAGAGGCAGAAGAATATCATACTGCCAGGATGGGGATCAGGGCACCTCTGTCACATCCATATAGTGACTCAGAGGAGGATGAAGATGAAGAAGAAACCAACCGCTGTATGGGCCGATGGCCAGGGCTGATGAAGAATCCAGTCAGGGTCAGCCTGTTTTAGAAAAAGTATTCTCTCTATCCATCTCATCTTCTGAATCAGATTATGAGACTAGTCCAAATTCTAAGGCATCATCATCCAGTGGTGATGAAGGGTCATAATCTGAGGAAGATGTCAATCAACTGATTAACAAGTATGGTACACTTCTGGATGCTTTCAAGAGGAGCAGGAAGTTGGCCAAAAAGCAAACTGAGGAGTTCACCTCCCTTCAGCTAGCTGCTTCCTAACTGGCTGAGACAACAAACCCTGCTGGATCAGAAGTCAAGGGAAGCCAACCAACTTAAGGTCTTAACTCTCATCCAGGTTGGGACCATCAAGTTCAAGAATAGTCTCATTAGCGACCTTAAAGAGAAGCTCCAGAGGGAGAAAAAAGGACAGTGGCTAATTATTCTAAGCCAAGTACCGCGCTGCCATTAATAGACTCCTTCTCTTATCAAAAGGGTAAGAGGGGTTTGAGATTCATGGGAAGCACAAGAGTGGCCTATTCCAAAGGGAAAGGCAAAGCTCTTGTTCAGCTTTGACATCCAAGCCTCCAATTCCTTTAAGGAAAGTGAAAGTGAGGGTTAGGTCTACAATACTCTAGAGGGGGGGTGGGGGGGTGAATAGAGTATATTTAAAAATTTGTTAGGTCCCACTAAGGGTGCTGTTATAGTTTTTGCTGTAAACTGAAAATGTGCAGTAAGTAACAAACTGGAAAACAGAAACTAATAAACCTAATCACAGCCACACAACAAGAACAAAAGAAAAAGATAGGCAACCAGACGACACAAGAAATTTATAGTGGTTCCCCAAATCTGGGTAGTCCACTCTTCTACCACCCTTGGTAGGAATCCACTCAGGTTTTTGATCAGGTGCCTGACACCAATGGGTTTTGATCAGGTCCCCAAAAACCAACTCAAGTCTTTTGGTTAGGAGACTTGCAACCAGGAATCACTTTTGAAGGGAGATGACAACCCTTTATACAGGAGGGGGTGAGAGAGTGATTATGTCTTCTCTTTCTCAATAAACTGAGAAGACTTGTGGATTCAATGATGTTAGCAACCAGCTCCCCCTAAAATGGAGAATGGTTCAGGTTTGCAGGAAGCTTTGCTGCAGGGTGATAGGTCTTCAATCAGAGTCCTTGACAAGCAGTGATGCAGGAGCTTCTTGACTGATTTGAAATCTGTTGTCCTTGGAAGTCCTGGAGAGAATATTGAAGAAGAAGACTCTTGATATAGTTTGATTGTTCTTCTTCCTCTGAATGAAGATCACTGCCTGTCACTGTAAGCTTCAATATGATTTCTGTGTAAAGCTTTTCTACTGCTGTATGAAATCTTGCAGTCAGTCTGTATGTGTCTATATTTCTGACTGTTAGACTGAGTATCGATCACTAATCACTTGATCCTTGGTGTCTTTTTCTTCTATCACCTTTCAAAAATTTGAATCCTCTGTAATTAATGCTGACGGCCTGAGAATGATCGGTATTAATGTAATTCCCCAACTGTCTTGTGGAAAATCAGCAAGTAATATTCCTGAGGAAGACTGTAATTAATGCTCCCTCTAACGGATACATTCAGAGAATGTTAGAGAATTAATTGTTCAGGAATTTCCGCATTAGAATGGGGACAGAAAGCCGGAAATGGCTAAGTTTGGAATCGTCGAACAGTTGGCAGAATTCGTCGAACTGAGTTACCAATTCGTCGAGCGGAGATATTGAATTCGTCGACCAGACGACTTCTGTTCGTCGACCTGAGTTCCAAGTTTGTCAAGCTGATAACAGAACTTGCATGCTTCAGAACCTTTACCTTTTCTGTCTGAAGTTCGTCGAGCTGACAATTGCATTCGTCGACTGGAGTTCAGCAACCATTCTGGACTTAGTCGAGTATTTTGTGTTGACTGATATTCTGTGTGTCGACATGAATCTTCTGGTTCCAGAATTTGTAGAGTAGAGTACTGAGTTCGTCGACCTGAGAAGTTGACTTCGTCGACCTGAGAAGTTGTGTACTTGAGGTTCAAGTTCGTCGAGCTCAGAATCTTGTTCGTCGACCAAAGTCTGAAGTTGGACTTAGAAAAATCTGGAGTTATCCTGACTTTAGTTTGTTGAAGTATCCCAGTTTTCGTCGACCAGAGAATGAAGATCGTCGAGCTCAGCTCAGAGAAATGTCTCAAGATCGTCGAGCTAAGAACGTTTTTCGTCGACCTGAGTTCGACGAACGTCGAACTCATTTTTACTTAGTCTTGAAATCTTCTAAGTCTTGAGTCCCTGATAGTCTTGTTGATAGCTGGTCCATCTGATGTTGACTCTAAGGACTTGGCCTAGACTCTAGGACACAACTTTGACCCTGGCTATACATGTTGGGTCACATCCTAAGTTAGTGAACCTAGCCCAAATCAACTAGGGATCCAACAATCTCCCCCTATTTGGGTGAGGTCACTAATAGACTCAAAAAAAACATAAAGATAAATAAAGCAAGAAAAAGGTATATCTGGCAGAGATTTACTAACACATGCAGCAGATATATATATACATGAGCTTTGTTTTAAACAGACAGATCAGTTTCAAAATTAATGCAGAGAAAAGAAATTGAATTGATGTAAAGATTATTTCTTCTTCTTATCTGTGGACTTGTCTTCTTTTGTCTTTTCTCCTGGCTTTGTAAAGATAATTTCTCTGTTTGGATTCAAAGCCTGTGCCTGTGTCATTGTCATGTCAGCTGCCCCACTAATCTTCAGGGATGTAGTTCTGGGGACAACTGCTTCAGGATGTAGCTTCATGTAATCATCAACATTGAACAGTTTATTTGCTTTATCAAATCTTTTAAGTTCTTCCTTCCTGTATTTGGACATGGTGGAATATCCTGATATATCTTTCCCTTCAGCTTTTGCTTTATTTATCAAGGACAGACCAACAATTTCCTGAAATCTAGCCATTCTAGTAGTGTTTGCTGTCTCAGGATCCTCAAAAGGAACAGGAGGTGAATATGGTCTTTCAGGACTGTTAGCCTTCTGATCTGCATGGGATACTTTGCTGTTGCTGCTGAGGTTGTTGATGTTATTGATGTTGAGTTTCTGAAGAGTGATGCCTTTGCTGACTGCTTCCAGAAGATCTCCCTTGATGTCTCTGATAAGTTTGCATAGGGGCAGATCTCTGAGAGCTAGATCCAGTGGCACCAGCTGCTGGAGGAGGTGGAGGAGGTGGATCTCTTCTGTATCTCTGAACTGGTGGAGGAGAGTATTTTCTACTTCTTTTCTTCTCCTTTTGCTGATTTTTAGACAACCACATCCATGCTGGCATTCCTTTGTAAGGAGTAATATTTTGGAGGATATAGAATGGGGTGTCATTCTTTGGGTTTGGCTTAGCAGCAGGAGGAGGAGGGGCTTTCCTTTTCTTTGACAACATTTTCTTCTTCTTCTTAGCAGTGTCTTCATCTGAATCTTCTTCATCATCATCATCTGAATCACTGGCAGAACCCTGAGGGTTATCATATAGAGCATCCAATGCTTTCAAGGCTTTATCATAAGTAGCAGTCTTTTCTATAGCAGGAGCAGAGGTTTCAAAGGCTGGAGTTTCAGCAGGAGTTGAAGAAGAGACTATACAAAAATCAGAAGTAACTGGGACAGAGCTTTCAGCTGCTGCCTTATTTTCTTCTTCAATGTCAGCCAAGATCAACTCATCTAGATCTGGCATAGGGGAGTCATCCATCACAAAGATTGGTGCTGAGATAACTTCTGGAGGGGATGGAATGACTGCAGAGGTTGGTGCAAAAACTGGAATTACAAAGCTGTCACATAGTTGCTTAGCAACTGCTTGACTGACAGGAGGAGTATAAGGCACAATAGCCAAATGTGGCTTAGTGAATGTTGCTGGAATCGGATGCATATATACAGTATCAAAAGTTTTCAGCAATTCTTCTAAGTTAACTGTGGGATTTAGAATAAAATCACCAACAGTTGTGAATCCTTCAGAATCTGACTCAAAATCCATGTCAGTATCAATGAAATCAATTAAATCTTTGTCTATACAATCTGTATATGCTGCTGTGGGGACTGGAGTATCTGCTGGTGCTGGAGCTGAAGTGTCTGAAGCTGTTGCTGCTGCTTCATCATCAGGCATCTCCCCCTGCCTGGTTTCAGTAGTAACTGAGGCCAGGCCCCTGACTGAGGAGGGGCAGCAGTAAGGGCAGATATTTGAGCAGATAAAGAGGTAATGGTAGTAGTAAGAGGTGTAATGGCCTCTGCTATAAGGGATTTCAGAAGGGGGTGATGATGGTGATGATAGATGAGATGGTAGTGGGGTCCAATGAGAAAGTTGTAGATGGTGTTGCAGTTGGTGTGGAAGGGGTGGCAACTATTGAGGGAACAGAGGGTGGAACAGCAGGTATGTGAAGGTTAGATGTTGATGGGGATGGAGGGGTGGCATCTTGCATCATGGTATCTGATGGTAGGATGTAAGATGGTATGGAAGAGAGATGTGGGGGAAGTGGAGACTGTGGTGGTGTAGAAATGTATGTGTCATGAGGGGATTCAGGAGGTGTGTGTGGTTGATTGTCCTGAAGGGAGGAAGATGGAATGTTAGTGATGTGGATTGGTAAAGAGGGGTGACTGGGGTTTTTGTTGTTGGTGGAAGGGGGCTGGAAGAGAGGATGTGGAAGGAATGTTCTCTTCAGCAAGGTGGGGAGTGGCTTTGATTGCCCTTGTGCCTTCAGAAGCTTTGATGGAAGAGGTGGAAGCCTGAGAGGGCTTAGTGATGGTCCTCTCCCATCTGCCAAATAAGGCACATGTTAGCCTTTTACTGGCATTTATGAATATGGTCTGGGAGACCAGGGATTCAGCAGCCTTTTCCTGTAGGAAGATTCCTAGAACTCTTCCAAAACATACTTCCTTCTTAGAGTTCTTCTTCTTTATCAAATCAAACAGAAGTTGGGCCCAGTTGATTGGCTTCTTGTTGATGATTGCACACATCACCAGAAATTGGTGTTTGGTGATATAGTCGTGTGCAGTGTGTTTTCCAAGTAACACTTTGCCAACCAAGTCTGCTAGAAACTTATAGGGCGCAGACAAGTGTTTCTTCAACAGTTTGTTAGGGTTTTCTCCAGTATAATCCATGAGGCTTAGCATCATATCCGATTCCTCTGCTTCAATCTCGAGGTCCTCTTCTCCATTTCTTAATCCAAAGATTTCAGTTAAGATAGCGGGGGTTAAAGAGATGGAGTTACCCGCGATGGTGCCCGTCATGATGTTCTCTTCGGTGGACGATAGTGTGTATACCTATTCCCTGATTTCCATGCTATGTAGTTTGATCCTTCTCGTCATCAGGGTCTTCAGTTCCTGTTCTTCAAGAAGTTCCAGGATGTACAAAAAAATTGGATCGGAGTGCTGAAATGAATCGAAATCCACGTCAAAGCCTGTATCGAACTTCATTCCTATGAGATTGCTTGCCAGAGCCGCCATTGAAATCACCTGCAAGAAAGACAGAGAAACGGCGATCAAGTGCAAGGGAACAGAAAGCGCGGGATGGAGGTCGAAGAAAACCTAGATATAAGGTTTTCCAGAATATGAATCGACAAACTCCGTTCCACGAAAATAAAATTAATTCTTCGAACTGAGGTCGACGAAATAAGTTAATAATAACTAATTCGTCGATCTCATTCAGAAGACTTGAAGACACTTCGCCGAACTCTGTTCGACGAATATCTTCTGAAGCAAGTTCGTAGAGCTCCGGTCGACAAAAATTGTTTCACTCACAGAGAGTTCGTCGAACTCCGTTCGACGAACCTCTCTCAAACCTTCCCCGGTTCGTCGAACTCCGTTCGACGAACTTTGGAAAATTTGTCGAATGCAGACAGAACTTAAGCTAAGTCTTCTCCATTGATCATTCCTAGCTGATTTAGAAAGAAAGCATGATTTTTCTCATCCAGAGGTTTGGTGAATATATCAGCTTTTTGTAAATCAGTGTAGATATAGACAAGCTTAATCTTATTTTTGTCTACACACTCCCTAATGAAATGATGTCTTATGTCAATATGCTTTGTCCTACTATGGTGAACTGGATTTTGTGCTATGGTTATAGCACTAGTATTATCACAGAATAGGGTTGAATTATTTAAGTTGAACCCATAATCTAGGAGTTGATTTTGTATCCACAGCATCTGTGAGCAACAACTGCCTGCTGCAATATATTCTGCTTCAGCAGTGGATGTTGACACTGATGTTTGCTTCTTACAAAACCATGATACTAGTCTCATACCCAGGAACTGGCAGGTTCCTGAAGTACTTTTTCTATCAACCCTGCATCCAGCAAAATCAGCATCAGAGTATCCAGTTAACTCAAATTCTGATTTAGCAGGATACCATAGGCCTAGATCAGGACAACTCTTTATATATCTTAAAATCCTTTTTAAGAAAATTAGATGAGATTCTTTAGGGTTCACTTGGAACCTAGCACAAAGGCATGTAGCAAACATAATATCTGGCCTACTTGCTGTGAGGTATAATAGGGACCCAACAATGCCCCTATAAAGTTTCTGATCTACAGGTTTTCCTGGTATATCAGAGTCCACAACAGCATTGGTGGCCATGGGAGTTTTCTTAGCTGAGGCATCAGCCATCCCAAACTTCTTTAGAAGTTCTTTAGCATACTTTGTTTGAGAGATGAAGATGCCATCAGGAAGCTGTTTCACTTGGAGACCAAGGAAATATGAAAGCTCTCCCATGCTACTCATTTCAAATTTAGAATGCATGAGGTCATGAAACCTCTTGCACAATTTTGAATCTGTAGAGCCAAATATAATGTCATCTACATAGATTTGCACTAAACAAGATTTGGTCCTTATGATGTCTAGTGAAAAGGGTTTTATCTACATTTCCTCTTGTAAATTTATGCTCTAATAAGAAACTTGCTAAGGTCTCATACCAAGCTATTGGAGCTTGCTTTAGACCATAAAAGCCTTATTTAATTTACAAACATAAGAGGGATGAGTTGAAGAAATAAAACCTGGAGGTTGTTCTACATAAACCTCTTCTTGTAACACTCCATTTAAGAAGGCACTTTTCACATCCATTTGAAAGACTTTGAACCTTTTGAATGCTGCATAGGCAAGGAAGATCCTTATAGCTTCCAACCTTGCAACAGGTGCAAAGGTCTGATCATAGTCAATTCCTTCCTCTTGCCTATATCCTTGAGCAACAAGCCTAGCCTTGTTCCTCACAATAACTCCTTGGGCATCAAGCTTATTCCTGAAAACCCATTTGGTTCCAATAACTGGGTAGTTTTGGGATCTTGGAACCAAATCCCAAACTTTACATCTCTCAAATTGGTTTAGTTCCTCTTGCATTGCAAGGATCCAGTGGGAATCTTGCTCAGCCTCATGAATGGTGAGAGGTTCAACCTGAGAGAGAAAACAGGCATGCATCAAGTCTTGGTTGAGTTGATGCCTAGTCTGTACACCTGCTGATATGTCTCCAATTACTTGAGATCTGGGGTGATCCCTAAGTGTGACAAAATCAGTGGGTGAAGTTGGTTGTGCAACAACATTTTGAATAAATTCCTCTTGTGGAATTATATTTGCTGTTGGTTGTGGCTCATGTTCTTCAGCTTCATCTTCTTCACTATCTTCAATGACCTGTGGAGAGGGATGAGTGGGAACCTCTTGGGTGAGGTTTAGTCCATCCAATGTCTCACACAAGTGGGGTACCTGCAAGTTGTTACTGGTAGAAACTTCTTTCTCCTTGCAGTACATGTTAGTTTCATCAAAAGAAACATGAATTGACTCTTCTACTTTTAATGTTGATTTATTGAATACCCTATAAGCCTTGCTTACTTGGGAGTATCCTAGAAAAACTCCCACTTCAGCCATGGCTTCAAACTTTCTAATATATTTCTTGTTGTTATTGTGTATATAACATGTACAACCAAAAAATTTAAAATAGTTTATTTTAGGTTTCTTCCCTTTGAGCAATTCATAGGGAGTCTTGTTCTTCAGTTTGTGAATTAAACTCCTATTCAGGACATAGTTTGCAGTGCTTACAGCCTCTGCCCAAAAGGTTAGTGGCATGTATGCATCAGCAAGCAATGTGCCTGCAGCTTCAATGAGTGTCCTATTTTTCCTTTCAGCTACCCCATTTTGTTGGGGAGTTCTAGGAGCTGAGAAGCAATGCCTGATACCTTCCTTCTCACAGAACTCATGCATAAGAAGAGACTCAAACTCTATGCCATTATCACTTCTGATCAATGCAACATGAGTAGAGAACTCAATCTGTATGGTCCTGAGAAAATCTGTAAGAACCTTGAATGTATCTAACTTTGTTCTCAGAAAGAATACCCAACTGAACATGGAGAAGTCATCCACTATAACTAAAGTGTAAGATTTCCCTCCTAGGCTTTGTACAACTATGGGTCCAAAAATATCCAAGTGTAGCAGGTACAAGATCCTAGGTGAATCACTCTTATTAATTGATTTGAAACTAGTTTTAGTTTGCGTGCCTAATTGACAAGCCCTGTAGAGACCTTCCTTTTTGTAGGGGGCAGAAGATAGACCTCTAACAAGGTTGTGCTTAGATAGCCTAGCAATGTTTTTAAGGTTTACATGTCCTAGTCTTTTATGCCATAAGTCATTCTGATTACTAGTTAGATGCAGTAAACAAATATCAGGTGTGGCAGAAAGAAAATTTACTAAATAAATGTTTCCTTGTCTACTTCTAGTTAAAACAGTTTGGTTATTTTTATCAATGATAGAGCAGATAGAAGGGTTAAAGTATACCTGATAACCATCATCACATAATTGACTTATAGAGATGAGGTTATGCTTCAGTCCACTTACATATGTCACCTTTCTGAATGTGACAACTCCTATTCTCAGTTTTCCAACTCCTTCTGACTGACCACATTTTGAGTCACCAAAGATAACCTTTGGCCCCATCTTGGACTTATAGTTGAGTAGGATGTCCTTGCTGCCAGTCATATGCTTGGAGCAGCCACTGTCCAGGTACCAAGTTTCATTTACCCCTGGATACTTTTTCACCTGCAATGCAAACAATTAGTGATTTTTGACCCAGGTTACCTTGGGCCCTTTGTATGGCTGATAAGAGAAACTAGAAATAATAGAAAATTCTGGCTGAGATTTATATCCTAGGGGATGGTATCTCCTAGGTGGAATGGTCCAGTCAGCTAGAGGATTAAATGATTTCCTAGAAGTATTTAAGTTTCTGTTAAAGTAGTTTTGGTTAAGTCTTCCTGGGTTCGACGAATTTATGTAAGTTCGTCGACCAGAGTTCGACGAATTGGGTTGAGATCGTCGATCTCTGCCCAGAGAATAAACATGTTCATTCTCTGCGCCCCACATTCGTCGATCTCTGCTTGACGAACCATACAAAGTTCGTCGATCGCAGTTAGACGAATAATAATAACTATAGTTGGCGTTCAGAGTTCGTCGATCGGGGTTCGACGAACTGGCCCCTTTTCGTCGATCTGAGGTCGACGAAAATTGCTGAACTTTGTTTTTATTGGGTTTTTTCTGTTTTTCAATGTTGTCCTTAGTTTTAATTTGTTCAAGAATTTTATTTACCTTATATACTTGCTCAGTATTCTTCTTTCCTTTCTCAGAAATAAAATTTATGGGTTGTGACAGGTGGTTTTTCTGAATAATAGGTGGTTCACTAGATGATGCACCTAATCCTAACTTACTTCCATTAAATCTAGCATTAGATATGTTGGTGATTACTGCTAGTTGTTTGCTTCTTCCATTTAGTGATTCTTCTAGCTGTTTTGCCTTATTTAATTCATCTTTCAGAAGGGTGATTTGTTCACTAAACATATCTATTTCATTTTTCAATTTAGTGTTTTCTAATACTAAGCTATCATAGTTAACTTGCTTATCTCTGAGAAGTTTGATTTCCTTCTCAGAGTTGATTAAATCCAAACACATGATTTTAAAATCTGATTTAAAAGATTCTGAATTATAATCAAACCATGATAATACCTGATCAGCTTCTGATTCAGAAGCTTCCTCATTTTCTGACTCTCCTTCTTCTGAGTTGCTTCTTGAGGCATCAATTGCCATGAGGCAAACCTCTTTTGCTCTTTCTTCTTCTTCATCTTCACTGGAGCTTGAAGATGTTGACTCTTCTTCAGTCTCACTCCAAGTCTCAGCTACAACCCCTTTTCCTTCCTCTTGTGTTTGCTGGAAGAGGGTTTGCTGGTGAACTGTTTTCTCGAATCCTTTTCCTTTTCTCTTCTCTTCTCTTTCTTCTGGTTCTCTGGACACTCAGAGAGAAAGTGCCCAGGCTTTCTGCATCCATAACACACCACTTCCTTTGTTGGTGTCTTGTCATACTTTGGCCTGTCATCCTTTCTTGCTGACTTCCTCTTGAAGTCCTTTCTAGCCATCTTGAAGAATCTCTTTGCAAAGAGACTCATGAGATCTTCATTTGATGTAGTGGATTCTGATTCTTCTGAGGCTTTGAATGCTATGTTCTGATCTCTTCTGGCTGCAGGAGATGTTCTTTGTTCAGTAGCCTCCCTTGTCTTTATTAACTGCTCATAAGATTTCAGTTTGCCCAGTAGAGATTCAGTTGAAATCTCATTTAGGCATCTGGCCTCCTTGATGGGCCAAATTCTTGTGTCCCATGAGCTTGGGAAGCACATCAGAATTTTGTCATTCACTTCAGTGAGAGTGATGACCATGTCCAGAGTTTTTAGCTCATTAATAATTGAGCTTAATCTGTTGTACATCTCTGACACTGTCTCAGCTTCCTGTTTCTTGAAATTCTCATATTGGGATATGAGATTTGATCTCCTATCCTTCCTTTAATCAGCTGATCCATCAACCATTTGGTTTAGGGAATCCCAAATGGCTTTTGCTGATGTGCACTCAGCAACCTTCTGGAAAATGTCATCAGACATTGTTTGTGCCAATATGTTCATGGCTTTTGCATCAGCCATCTTGGCTTTCCTGTAAGCATCATTATAATCTGGAGGAGGGACTGCAGTCATATCTGTAGAAGTGCTGGGAGGAGCAGCAGGTGGTGGAGGTACACCTGTTAAGATAGAAGCAAAAATATCTTCATCAATAGAATTCATGTATAGCTTGATTCTTGCCTTCCAGATTCCAAACTTTTGAAAGTTACAAACTGGAGGTATGGTACTTGTATAATCTTTATTCTGTGCCATGGCTGTGTTTCTGTTTTAACCGTTAAATGTGAATAAAGTGATGTGTAGATCTAACACAGGATCTTTGGTTCAAGGGTTAACTTGTCCAACCAAAGGAACCTTCCTCTGATACCAATTGAAAGTGAGGGTTAGGTCTACAATACTCTAGAGGGGGGTGAATAGAGTATATTTTAAAATTTGTTAGGTCCCACTAAGGGTGCTGTTACAGCTTTTACAGTAAACTGAAAATGTGCAGTAAGTAACAAACTGGAAAACAGAAACTAATAAACCTAATCACAGCCACACAGCAAGAACAAAAGAAAAAGATAGACAACCAGACGACACAAGAAGTTTATAGTGGTTCCCCAAATCTGGGTAGTCCACTCTTCTACCACCCTTGGTAGGAATCCACTCAGGTTTTTGATCAGGTTCCTGACACCAATGGGTTTTGATCAGGTCCCCAAAAACCAACTCAAGTCTTTTGGTTAGGAGACTTGCAACCAGGAATCACTTTTGAAGGGAGATGACAACCCTTTATACAGGAGGGGGTGAGAGAGTGATTATGTCTTCTCTTTATCAATAAATTGAGAAGACTTGTGGATTCAATGATGTTAGCAAACAGCTCCCCCCTGAAATGGAGAATGGTTCAGGTTTGCAGGAAGCTTTGCTGCAGGGTGATAGGTCTTCAATCAGAGTCCTTGACAATCAGTGATGCAGGAGCTTCTTGACTGATTTGAAATCTGTTGTCCTTGGAAGTCCTGGAGAGAATATTGAAGAAGAAGACTCTTGATATAGTTTGATTGTTCTTCTTCCTCTGAATGAAGATCACTGCCTTTCACTGTAAGCTTCAATATGATTTCTGTGTAAAGCTTTTCTACTGCTGTATGAAATCTTGTAGTCAGTCTGTGTGTGTCTATATTTCTGACTGTTAGACTGAGTATCGATCACTAATCACTTGATCCGTGGTGTCTTTTTCTTCTATCGCCTTTCAAAATCTTGAATCCTCTATAATTAATGCTGACGGCCTGAGAATGATCGGCATTAATGTAATTCCCCAACTGTCTTGTGGAAAATCAGCAAGTAATATTCCTGAGGAAGATTGTAATTAATGATCCCTCTAACGGATACATTCAGAGAATGTTAGAGCATTAATTGTTCAGGAATTTCCACATTAGAATGGGGACAGAAAGCCGGAAATGACTAAGTCTGGAATCGTCAAACAGTTGGCAGAATTCGTCGAACTGAGTTACCAATTTGTCGAGCGGAGATATTGAATTCGTCAAAAAGACGGCTTCTGTTCGTCGACATGAGTTCCAAGTTCGTCAAGCTGATAACAGAACTTGCATGCTTCAAAACCTTTGCCTTTTCTGTCTGAAGTTCGTCGAGCTGACAATTGCATTCGTCGACTGGAGTTCAGCAACCATTCTGGACTTAGTCGAGTATTTTGTGTTGACTGATATTCTGTGTGTCAACATGAATCTTCTGGTTCCAGAATTCGCCGAGTAGAGTACTGAGTTCGTTGACCTGAGAAGTTGACTTCGTCGACCTGAGAAGTTGTGTACTTGAGGTTCAAGTTCGTCGAGCTCAGAATCTTGTTCGTCGACCAAAGTCTGAAGGTTGACTTAGAAAAATCTGGAGTTATCTTGACTTTAGTTTGTTGAAGTATCCCAGTTTTCGTCGACCAGAGAATGAAGATCGTCGAGCTCAGCTCAGAGAAATGTCTCAAGATCGTCGAGCTAAGAACGATTTTTGTCGACCTGAGTTCGACGAACGTTGAACTCATTTTTTCTTAGTCTTGAAATCTTCTAAGTCTTGAGTGTTGGGACCTATGTCCACATTAACCCAGATTTGATGAAGTCATCCTAGAACTAAGATGAATTAGGTTGTATTTGATGCTTTGTTTGAGTTATGTGGTTGCTGGATTCCAATGGAAAGTGTAGACCAATGTCAGTCTACAATGGGTCACCAAACACAGGACCATACAATGTAATCCCTCATTGTATGACCCAAGGTGTTGACTCATGTGTAGCCTCTCTATTGGGATACACTTCATTCTCAAGCACTTGGACTATGTGAATAGAGTTGGATGCTGATTTCACCAAAGAAGAAAGAATTTCCACCTTGAAAATTTTTTTAAGTATTCTACTCGTGTAGGTCATTAACTACTCAAGTGAAATACTTGCTTCATACTCGAGTAGACTGTCACTTACTCGAGTAGCTCACTTGACTACTCGAGTAGATACTTCTTCTTACTCGAGTTGCTCAAATTTCGCTCTCCAAGTTTTTCTAAGTAAAACACTCGAGCAAGTATATATATATATACTCGAGTAGTTATAGTTTCTGACTCGTGTAACTGTTTTCTATCTCAAGAGTAAATTTTCTATACTCGAGTAGTATAAGTTATTTACTCGAGTAGTTCACTTACTACTCGAGTAGTTCAAGCTTCATACTCGAGTAAGCTAAATTTCTCTTCTCCTAAATATATTCTAAGTCATTTACTCGAGTAAGTCTTTTCATATACTCGAGTAGACTATATCCTCTCGAGTAGTTCAGTCTGACTACTCGAGTAGCTCATTTTCCAGTGCTCAGAAATTTTTCTAAGTCCTATCACTCGAGTAGTTCGTCAAACCACTCGAGTAGTTTGACTCACCTACTCGAGTAGTATAACTTGTACTCGAGTAGTTCAACTCCACTTCCCGTGAAACTTTTCTGTATACTCGAGTAGATCTTCTAAGTACTCGAGTAAGTTGATTATTTGTACTCGAGTAGTTGTTTTCTAGCTACTCGAGTAGTCCTGAATTATATACCCGAGTAATTTCCTTCACTTACTCGAGTAGTCCTGAATTATATACCCGAGTAATTTCCTTCACTTACTCGAGTAGTCCTTTACCTACTCGAGTAGTTATATACTCACTCGTGTATATCTCTTCCTTTTCTCCGAAATTTCTTCTAAGTCCAGATTTGACAGATTTTCAAATTCCGTGACATGATTGGTCCACGTGTACGTCATTAAAACCAATTATGACCGTTATTAGTATTCTTATATAAAGGTCTGTCTAATCGACAAACCCTAATAATAACAAGAATACATGCTTTCAAGATCAATTATTTTTGGAAAAATTTCTGCAGCCGTTTCTCTCTCTCTAAGTCGCTGTTTCCTCTCTCTCTCTTCACGGAACGAAAGCCGCCGCCGCCGCTGTTCTTCTCCGGCAAGGGTTTCGAGTTTCAGAGGAAATAGACTGAAGAAGTTTTACAGATCGAGATCGTTTCTCAACTGCTCATCCTCTTCCCGATCGTGTAAGACAAAGAAGAATCTAAATCTGTTGCCGAGATTTTCTTCATCTTTCTGATAGTGCCGCAAAGCTTACAAGAAGAAGATCCTGGTTGCTTGTTTGCAGATCTGACAGAAAAAAATCGTTGTTTGTATTCTCTTAAACAATTTTTCATTCTTGTAGGAGAGGTTTTCTCCGAGTGTAGGAGTTTCAACTCCGAGTTTGTAGGAAGTTTTGCCTTCCGAGTTGTAGATCCAGTCGGTTGGATTGAGATTGTAGGAACTTTGTTCCGATGGTAGGATTAATTTTCAATCCGAGATAGTGGAGTAGCCGAGTCTAGTGTGTTACTAGATCGGTGAGGGAAAGTGGATGTACCCAAGATCGGGGAACCACTATAAATCTTGTCACGTATGTGATAATTTGGTAGATAGATCTGTGCTGTGTTCTGAAATTTTTTTTATTCCGCAAAAGACGCACAACTCACCTATTAACCACCCTCTAGGTGATTTAGGTTGACAACTATTATCTTTCAATTGGAATCAGAGCCAGGTTGATCGTTAAAAGGTTAACACCTTGATCAGTTCCTGCAATAGTTGTTACTTGAGATCTACCTATCATGGACAAGGCAAAGGATTTTGCCAAGCTTCCGCTATGCAACAAGAACAACTTTCCCATGTAGAAAGAAAGGATCAAATTCTTTATGGAAGCTGTGGATCCGAGGATCTTCATGATAGTTGAAGAAGGTCCCTATATCCCTATGACTGTCTCCACTATAGATCCTACCAAGAAGGTTCCAAAGAAGCTGATGGATTTAGACAAGGACGAGATTGCACTTGTCTCTCTAGACAAGAAAGCTAAAAATATTATAGTAAGTGCAGTTGATGTCTCAATGCTGCAGAACTTAATCCACCGCCAATATGCAAAGGAGATGTGGCAGTCATTGGTTACCTTGATGGAAGGTACAAAAGAAGTGAGGGACGATCGGAGATCCCTCCTCAATCAGAACTATGAAGCCTTCCGACAGGGAAGCAAAGAGACCATTGCTGATACATTTGTGAACTTTTTCAAGATAGTGAATGGCCTAAGAGTCTATAACAGAGTATTCACTAATGGAGAACTGAATGACATGTTCCTGAGATCGCTGACCAAAGAATGAGACAACAAGGTCTGTGCCATTAGGGAGTTTGGGAAGCTGGCTGAGACAGACCCACAAAATCTCTTCGGGAAGCTTATGTCATTTGAGCTTCAACGCAACACCAGGAAAGTTGAAGAAGAGAAGAGCAGGTCTGCTCTCAAAGAAAAGTCTGTTGCTCTAAAGGCAGACACCTCTAGAAAGACAAAGACTGCCTCCCCTGCACCAGCTCCAGAAATTAGTGAAGAAGAAACTTCTGATCCTAGTACCTCAGGCTCTGAGCTATCAAAAGGAGAGTTCTCACTGCTCTCACATCAGTTCAAGAAATTCTTGAACAAGAAGAAGCAATGGAAAGGCAAGGATGCCTCCTATAGAAGATCACGACACGATGGTGATCGACAAAGAAAAAGCTCAAGTAGCCATGACAGGTATTCCTCTAAACAGAACAAATATGTTTCGACTCACATTATTTGCTATTGTTGTAATAAGCCAGGTCACGTCATCGCCGACTGTCCTTATAAGAATAAGGAGGGTGGTAGAAGAGAAGAAAAAAAATCCTCGTACAACAAAAAGAGGAAAGAAAAGAGCCTGATAGCCAAAAAGAGCAAGACTCTTAGTGACTCCGACTCACCTGAGTCGAGTGAAGAAGAAGAAGCTTATTTTGGGCTTATGGCTCAAACAGATGATGATCAAGAGCCCCAATTCATTGGGAAGGTAAACTCTCATACCCCTCTCTCAGATTCTGAAGTCTCTGAACATGATTATGAGGATAGCTCCTCTGACGATGAGTCAGAACTAATGGCGCAGTACAAGGAGTTAATCATGGCTTACGACAAATGTCATCGAGTCGTGTAGACTCAGGATAAAGAGACCAAATCTCTAAAAGACGAAGAGAGCATCTTGAGATAGAAAGTCGCAAAGAATGACTCCCTCGAAGAAAACTTCAATAATGCTATTGAAGAGTATAACAAGGCTCTTGAGCACCTTGACCTCAAAGAGAAAATCATCAAGGAATTGGAGGGACAACTTGCCGCTGAAAAGAAACTTGTTGAAAGTTTCTCGAAGCCCAAGACAGTTCTTCCATTTGTTGATGAATTTTCAGCAAAGGCTAAGGGAGCTGGGCTAGGCCATGAAGAAGCTCCTAGTAAATCCTCTAGGAGAAATACGTCTCAACGGAAGAATAAGGCCGCCAAAAAGGCCTTAGACAAAGAGAAGGGGAAAGCCCCTCAAGATCAGACTACATTCAAGAAAGTCATCTTTCCATCAAATGAGTTTGATCTTGACTCATCCTACGGGCACTTTGCTAGGCCTACCTATGTAGAGCCAAAGTCCCGCTATCAAGGATGGACTCGACCCAGAAACTTTGGCGAAAGTGTCTTTAAGGCACCTTATGAAGAAGTTGTTCTTAAGAGCTATGACCCTTTCAATCATGGTCATAACTTCAAGAAGGCACCAAAGACAAGGCCTGTTGTAGAAAAGCCTATAAAGGAGAAGAAGACATGTGATTGTCATCATCATGAGGAATCTTCCTCTAAGAATGCTGCCCCTGCTAGACCACAATTCCAAAAGGTCAAGCAGGAGATCATGAGGTAAAGGTACAACAGATTTGACTGTTGGTGCTGTGGTAAGGTTGGTCACTTCTCCATTGATTGCTGGTTCAATCCCAAAAACGCTGCAACTCCTCATGTCAGCAATATGAGAAAGACCGCTCATAATGCTAACACTCGTAGGGGGAGCACTCTAACCTGAGACCAATGACCCAAACGTGTTTGGGTTCCTAAGGCAAATTGATTATGATTGCAGGTATGTCCAAAGGCCAACAAAACTCCAATCTGGTATTTGGACAGCGGATGCTCTCGGCATATGACCGGGACTAGAAGCCTTATTCAGAACTTTACTCGAGTCGTGAACGGACCAAAGGTCATCTTTGGAGGTTCAGACCGTGGAATTACAAGAGGCTATGGTATGATTACTAATGGTAATGTATACTTCTCGGATGTGGCTTATGTCGAAGTACTGGAACACAATCTCATAAGCATAAGCCAACTCTGCGATAAAGGATACATAGTTGAATTCCATGCTGATAAGTGCTTGATAAAATCCGTTGACAATATGGAAACGATTCTATCCGGCACTCGAAGACAGAATATTTTCTGTTTAAATTTCATTTGTATAGATTCCTCTACACCAGTGTGCCTTTTAGCAAAAGATAGTACGTCTCTTGGTGATCAATGACACAAGAGACTAGCACATATTAATTTCAAAACTATTAATAAATTATTTTCAATGAACTTAGTACGTGATGCCCCAAATGTAAAGTGCGTCAAATATAGACCTTGCCATGCATGTGTAAAAGGCAAGCAAACAAGGGCCACCTTCAAGAGCGTTATTGGCAAAGATTGTAATAGTTGTCTTCATCTACTGCACATGGACTTGTTTGGTCCACTGCAAATTAGAAGTTTGGGAGGTAAGGATTATACGTTGGTAATTGTTGATGATTACTCGCGCTTTTCGTGGGTGTTCTTTCTGAAACACAAGTCAGATACCTTCGACATATTTACTAATTTTGTCAGGCAAGTCCAGAATGAGTACAACTGCTCCATAGTCAAAATCAGAAGTGACAATGGAACAAAGTTCAAGTCTGGGGCCATGACAGAATTTTGCGAAAGCTTAGGTATCTTTCATGAGTTTTCCTCTCCTCGTACTCCACAACAGAACGGAGTGGCTGAGAGAAGGAACAGAACACTCATAGAGGACTACAGGACAATGTTGAGTGATGCTTCACTTCCTGAGTACTTCTGGGATGAAGCCGTCAACACTGCATGCCACGTGCAAAATCGAGCACTCATAAACAAAAACCACGATAAGACACCTTACGAACTACTAAAGGGCAGAAAGCCAACCATCTCATACTTTAGAATCTCTGGCTGTAAATGCTTCGTACTTAACAATGGTAAGTATCATACCACCAAGTTCAGCGAAAAGAGTTTTGAAGGTATTTTTGTAGGATATAGTAGCCATAGTAAGGCATATATAATATTTAATTGAAAAACCCTTGTGGTAGAAGAATCGATACATGTTGTATTTGATGAGACGAGCTTGCTGCAAAGCAATCCATCTAGTGTGCTCATTGAAGATGCAGGTGCAAAGCTGAAAGAAATTAGCTTGGATGAACCGTCCGAAGACAAAGGCGAAAAGTTCATCAAGATCACCACTCCAACCCCTATTGGAGAGACTGATGATCAAGATGAAGAAGTCATCCAAGATGAAGAAATCACTCCAGTGATTGAAGATAATCCAGATGCAAGAACTTTAGAGCTCAGACATCTGAAGGATCACCCCATGGACCAGATCATAGGAGATCCCCGGGACGGTGTCAGAACTCGAAGAGGTACAACTAATGAGAATTTATATTTGAGTTTTCTCTCACAGGTTGAGCCGAAGAAGTTTGAGGAAGCAAACTCGGACGCGTCGTGGATAATGGCAATGGAAGAAGAGCTAAATCAGTTCAAGCGCTGCAATGTATGAAAGCTTGTTCCAAGACCCAAAGGAAAGAACGTCATTGGAACAAAATGGGTCTACAGGAATAAGATGGACGAAGACGGGATGATCATAAAGAACAAGGCCAGACTTGTCGCTAAAGGCTACCGTCAAGAAGAAGGAATCGACTTCGACCAGACATATGCTCCAGTGGCAAGGCTGGAGGCAATAAGGTTATTCCTAGCATATGCTGCATTCAAAGGCTTCACCGTCTATCAGATGGACGTGAAGTCTGCCTTCCTAAATGGTAACATAAAGGAGGAAGTGTATGTGGAACAACCTCCAGGTTTCGTTGATCCTAACTTTTCTGATTATGTCTATTTCCTGCATAAAGCACTATATGGTCTGAAACAAGCTCCTCGAGCTTGGTATGAGACGCTGTCTAGCTTTCTACTTGAGAACAAGTTCACAAGGGGAAAGATAGACAAGACATTATTTCTTAGGGAAATTAAAGGCAAGATTTTGCTAGTGCAAATCTATGTCGACGACATTATTTTTGGCTCTACAGATGACAACCTCTGGAAAAAGTTTTCAAAACTTATGTAAGGGAAGTTCGAAATGAGCAGTATGGGCGAGCTGAAGTATTTCTTAGGGCTTCAGGTGAAACAATCTGAAGATGGAATCTTCATCTCGCAGACCAAGTTCACCAAAGAGCTAATTAAGAAATTCGGAATGGAGAACGCAACCTCTATGAGGACTCCAATGTGCTCAACTATGTCTCTGGACAAGGATGAAAAAGGGAAACGTTTTGATGAAACCAAGTACAGAAGCATAATTGGATCCTTGCTCTACCTTACTGCCAGTAGACCCGACATAATGTTTTCAACATGTGTCTGTGCTAGTTTTCAGGTGAACTCTAAGGAATCTCACTACGCTGCTGCAAAGCGGATTTTGAGATACCTTAAAGGTACACCAAATCTTGGATTATGGTACCCAAGAAGTAATGACAACGAACTAATTGGTTTCTCAGATGCAGATTTTGCAGGAAGCAAAGATGACGGGAAAAGCACCTCCAGGACGTGCCAATTCTTTGGAAGAAGGCTAATCTCCTGGAGTAGTAAGAAGCAGAACTGTGTCGCAATCTCAACGGCCGAGTCAGAGTACATCTCTGCAGGGAGTTGCTGCGCACAGTTACTCTGGATAAAGAATCAATTTGAGGATTACAACATGCAGTTCAAGAATATCCCATTATTTTGCGACTCTTCCAGCGCAATTGCAATAGCCAACAATCCAGTCTCGCACAGCCGGACAAAGCATATCGAGCTAAGGTATCATTTAAACCGGGAGTATATAGAGCATGTGGACATAGATATCCAATATGTCTCCACAGACAGGCAAGTTGCAGATATTTTCACGAAGCCGCTGGACAAGACCAAGTTCTCATTCTTCAAAACAGAACTTGGGATGCTCAACAAAGAATATTAGAGAAGTTTGGATTTCAAGAAGGCAAAGAAGTTAAAGGGGTTAGTCAAAATCTTGCATTTCAAAAATTCTTTCTCTGTATAACTCAAGATGGACTTGACCTACTCGAGAAATCTAGGACCTACTCGAGTAGTCCATTTAACTTACTCGAGTAAGGCAATTCATGTACTCATGTAGTACACTTCATCTACTCGAGTCAGTCAATTCTCCTACTCGAGTAACTCTCCATCTACTCGAGTACCTCCTTCATCTCTCGTGTATGTATCTCTTTGGATTTTCAAATCTTATTATAAGCCAACCAAGGCTTATGCCGCCTTTCCTTTTAAGTTATTTCCTTCTTTTTAGGATAATTAGACTTAAACCTAGGGTTTATAAATTCGAAATTCCAAATTCATTCTACACGAAATCATTTCCAATCTCTCGAGTACCTGTCTACCGCTTCGTATTCCTTCAAGAAGTTGCAAAGCCGCGACTTTTCCTCTTCCCCCCGATAGAGCTTTTCTCAGTTTCTGGATCATGGCCGCCGTCTCCAAGATTGGTGTCGGTTCGGAACTTGTTACCGCAGGGATTGCTGAGCTTTCAGATGATTTCCACAACTTGCTGATTCTTCTAAACACCGCAGGTCTCTCCTTCATCCTGCAAGAACCCTACCAGATCCTCTTCCTCGAGGTAGCAGAATTCTTCACCAATCTGAAGGTCAAACGACATGGACAAGTTCTGAAGTCCAAAGTGAGAGGTATGAAAATCAAACTCACCAAGACCATTGTCTCTCAACTTCTCCGATTAACGATAGTGGACGAAGAAGATGACCTAGATGACGAAGATTCTGACAAAACAAGCTTATTCTATGGTATTTCGGCTGACGCTCAGTATATCAAACGGTCAGACATGAACGTAGAAGGAAATTTTCTGGTTGATGTTATTGGAAAGATTTTGCTATGCAAGACCAACTCCATAAGAAACATTCCACTGTATTTCTTCGACATAATGCAAGCCATTGTCTGCCGCAAGAAATTCCAGTTTGGCATGCTGATTCTGGACAAAATCAAGGACAGCTTAAAATCCCCCAACTTCGCCAGAATAATCTCTCTGCTCCTCCATGAAACAAATCCTCAGGTATTTAACTTCTCCAAAGGGACCCCTCTTCACCACATGAAGAAGGTCTCCATTTCTTCTATTCAGATATGGGAGCTCAAACTGAAAAATATTGCCCAAGCTGCTAAGATTTCAGAAGTTCCAGCCTTCGAGGACAGGACTCCATCTCCCTCTCCTCATCATGTGGCCAGATCCTCTGGTGCACCAAGTGAAGGGGAGCCTGCTCCTTCTATCTCAGTCAGGAAGCCCTCTCCAACAAAAACTACCTCATCTCCTCAGCCAACAACTTCTTCCCTACCTCAAACCCCACAAACTCCAGCAACTCCTTCAAATCAGATACCTCAACAATCTCTTCTCTCAACAGCTGCTGCTATAGACACAATGATTGCAGAACACACTGAAGAAGTGCTGCCTATTCCTCCTCCTCCTCTATCTCCTCCAACTCCATCCTCTGAAATTCACCAAGACTCAACTCCTGAACAATCTCCAGACAATTCTCCAGCCAGGACTCCAGCAAAATCTCCTGTTGCCCTCAAAGACCAGTAAGACACAATTCTCCTTTCTGATGAGCCTTTCCCTGAGCCAGCTGAGGCTCCTCTCAAAAACTTAGATTTCTCTATCCCTTATGATACAGAAGAAAGGGATGCTATCATTCATACAACAAGACCTGCAAGCTCTGTGATTATTGGAGAAATAGCTCCATGGGTAGCTCCTCCTCTTCATTCTTCTCTTCCTTCATCTGCTGCTCCTCCAACTGCTACTGCTACAGGCTCTTCCTCCTCAGATTTGATGCTATAGATTGCACTCCTTCTTCAAGACCAGAGGAATTATTTTGATGCTTGTCTAAGGACTATAACTGACAAAGTTACTGCTCTAGAAGCTGAGATGAGCAGAGGGTTTGCTGAAATCCAGCACAACACTGACAAGCTCAAGTACTTATTTCAACTTGGTGGAAAAGCCCTCGACCACACTATAACTAGTGTTGGAGAAGTTATGGAACATGGTGTAACCCTTACAAATAATCAAATAGAACTGGACAAGAGAATTGAAGCCAATAAAGTGAAAATATGTGAAGAAGTTGGTCTCTTTAAAGAAGATGCTATAGAGAGGTTATCTGTTGAAATCAGAAAGGGGGAGAGCTTGGTCAAAGAACATTTAGAAAAATCAGCTGCTCTGAAGTCAGATTTATGGGAAACTCATGTGAAGAAAATTCATGATGATGTGTTTGCCCAGATACAGAGTGTCAAATTTCACACCTATGACACTGCTGTCTGGATGCATAACTAGATTCTCCCAGAGTTTGATGCTGACCCCAACATCATTCCCCATCATTTAAATCCTCTAGCCATAGATGCCTCTGCCCCAGCTGCACCTATCAACCTACCTTCTCTCCCAGGCCTGGAGACTCAGTTGCTCCTCCAGATACCTATGTTCAAGGCTGTGAAGAAGATCCTGCTGACATTTTCCTTCATGCTCCTCTAGAGATCAAAACTTACAAGAAGAAAAGGAAATATGGTGAAGGTCCTTCTGCTAGCAAGTCTGCTCCTGCTAAAGCTCCTCAACATGCTGAAGTATGGTCTCCAACCTCCAAATCCCTGATTCTAAAAACTCTCAGATTAGTTATAGAATTCCATGAGAGCAGGAATATTCATTACAGCTCATATGAATGGGAACTTTATGAAAAATCCATGACCAAAAGGAGAATCTATGACAGAGAATATGGGAGGAACAACCCTGCAGCCCCTCCTAGACCTCCCAAGTATTATCCAAAACCTTTCTGTTACCAGAGGAGACAATAAGAGAAATTGGACATACAACAGCATCAAGGCTGATCTTCAAGGATATTTGAGAGTGTGAAATGATTGACTGTAGAATTGATAATTTTGGATATTCTTATTTATATGATTCTAAGTTTTTTCTCTTATTATCTTTTCTCATAGTCTATTGCTTGCTTGCACTAATTTTTCTACTTAGCTTCTTTTTATGTTTTTAATTCACCTTAGTGTAAAGGGTTCTGACTTCAACAAATAGGGGGAGATTGTTGGGACCTATGTCCACATTAACCCAGATTTGATGAAGTCATCCTGGAACTAAGATGAATTAGGTTGTATTTGATGCTTTGTTTGAGTTATGTGGTTGCAGGATTCCAATGGGAAGTGTAGACCAATGTCAGTCTACAATGGGTCACCAAACACAGGACCATACAATGTAATCCCTCATTGTATGACCCAAGGTGTTGACTCATGTGTAGCCTCTCTATTGGGATACACTTCATTCTCAAGTACTTGGACTATGCGAATAGAGTTGGATGCTGATTTCACCAAAGAAGAAAGAATTTCCACCTTGAAAATTTTTCTAAGTATTCTACTCGTGTAGGTCATTAACTACTCGAGTGAAATACTTACTTCATACTCGAGTAAACTGTCACTTACTCGAGTAGCTCACTTGACTACTCGAGTAGATACTTCTTCTTACTCGAGTTGCTCAAATTTCGCTCTCCAAGTTTTTTTAAGTAAAACACTCGAGTAAGTATATATATATACACTCGAGTAGTTATAGTTTCTGACTCGTGTAACTATTTTCTATCTCAAGAGTAAATTTTCTATACTCGAGTAGTATAAGTTATTTACTCGAGTAGTTTACTTACTACTCGAGAAGTTCAAGCTTCATACTCGAGTAAGCTAAATTTCTCTTCTCCTAAATATATTCTAAGTCATTTACTCGAGTAAGTCTTTTCATATACTCGAGTAGACTATATCCTCTCGAGTAGTTCAGTCTGACTACTCGTGTAGCTTATTTTCCAGTGCTCAGAAAGTTTTTCTAAGTCCTATCACTCGAGTAGTTCGTCAAACCACTCGAGTAGTTTGACTCACCTACTCGAGTAGTATAACTTGTACTCGAGTAGTTCAACTCCACTTCCCGCGAAACTTTTCTGTATACTCGAGTAGATCTTCTAAGTACTCGAGTAAGTTGATTATTTGTACTCGAGTAGTTGTTTTCTAGCTACTCGAGTAGTCCTGAATTATATACCCGAGTAATTTCCTTCACTTACTCAAGTAGTCCTGAATTATATACCCGAGTAATTTCCTTCACTTACTCGAGTAGTCCTTTACCTACTCGAGTAGTTATATACTCACTCGTGTATATCTCTTCCTTTTCTCCGAAATTTCTTCTAAGTCCAGATTTGACAGATTTTCAAATTCCATGACATAATTGGTCCACGTGTACGTCATTAAAATCAATTGTGACCGTTATTAGTATTCATATATAAAGGCCTGTCTAATTGACAAACCCTAAGAATAACAAGAATACAAGCTTTCAAGATCAATTATTTTTGGAAAAATTTCTGCATCCGTTTCTCTCTCTCTCTCTCTAAGTCGCTGTTTCCTCTCCCTCTCTTCACGGAACGAAAGCCGCTGCCGCTGTTCTTCTCCGGCAAGGGTTTCGAGTTTCAGAGGAAATAGACTGAAGAAGTTTTACAGATCGAGATCGTTTCTCAACTGCTCATCCTCTTCCCGATCGTGTAAGACAAAGAAGATTCCAGATCTGTTGCCGAGATTTTCTTCATCTTTCTGATAGTGCCGCAAAGCTTACAAGAAGAAGATCCTGGTTGCTTGTTTGCAGATCTGACAGAAAAAAATCGTTGTTTGTATTCTCTTAAACAATTTTTCATTCTTGTAGGAGAGGTTTTCTCCGAGTGTAGGAGTTTCAACTCCGAGTTTGTAGGAAGTTTTGCCTTCCGAGTTGTAGATCCAGTCGGTTGGATTGAGATTGTAGGAACTTTGTTCCGAGGGTAGGATTGATTTTCAATCCGAGATAGTGGAGTAGCCGAGTCTAGTGTGTTACTAGATCGGTGAGGAAAAGTGGATGTACCCAAGATCGGGGAACCACTATAAATCTTGTCTCGTCTGTGATAATTTGGTAGATAGATCTGTGCTGTGTTCTGAGATTTTTTTTATTCCGCAAAAGACACACAACTCACCTATTTACCCCCTCTAGGTGATTTAGGTTGACAACTATTATCTTTCATTTAGTCCCTGATAGTCTTGTTGATAGCTGGTCCATCTGATGTTGACTCTAAGGACTTGGCCTAGACTCTAGGACACAACTGTGACCCTGGCTATACATGTTAGGTCACATCCTAAGTTAGTGAACCTAGCCCAAATCAACTAGGGATCCAATAGAAAGTTCAGTTGACTTCAAACAGGTATGACCAAGAAAGCATCTATGGTCACTGGATGAATGGTAGATCCACTAGTGTGAACAAAGATGTTCATATCTATGGTGGAGGGTATAGTAGGGGAATGAGTGACTTTAATGCTCCCCATGAGAAAATTCAAATGACCCATCATGGACAATTTGTCTTTGGTGCCCCGGCCACCTCACTCAAGAATAAGCAGTGGACTTCACTCAAGACTATTCATCAAAGACTCAGACCAAGGGTAAGTCTATCAATAAGGCAGATCTGTCCGTCTCTGATGCTATAAATAACGTGTCCTCTGCTAAGAAGACTGCTGCAAATGGCATTTAGAGCAAGCTAATAAAGCCTGCTGAAAGACTAACCTTCAGTCAGATCCTTGCTGAAAGGAACTTGAAGAAGGTGGTTGCTTCTCTTCCTACTGTATAGTCAGCAATTAACCAAACTGTAGGACATGCATAAAAAAGAAGATACAACATTCATGAGTGCTTGTGTTGTGGGAAAGTGGGGGCATTTTGCCTTAGATTGCTGGCACAACCCTATTGTGCCCAGAGCTAGTGTTAGTCCTCCTATCAGAAAATTTGCAGGAAGACAGTTTCCTTTTCAGGTTAATCAGAACCTTGGACCCAAAAAATATTGGGGTCCTAAGGTAAAATAAATCATGTTTTGCAGGTTAGTCCAAGTGCCCATACCCCTATATGGTACTTGGACAATGGTTGTTTCAGACACATGACTGAAAAAGGAGCAATTTAAAGGAGTACACTCCAGTGAAGAATGAACCCAAAGTTATCTTTGTTGGTTCAGATAGAGGAGTGACAAGAGGCTATGGTAAGATTACCAATGACATAATCACAATCTCAAAGTGGCTTATATTGAAGGGTTGCAACACAACCTCATAAGCATAAGTCAAATATGTGATCTTGGTTATGTCATTTCATTTTGCAAGGATCAGTGCCAAAATAAGAGGTCAAGTGAGCAAGAGGCCATCTTGACAGACACTAGGAGTGGAAATTTATTGTTTTAACTTTCTATGTCTTAATAAAGACTCTCCTATATGTATTGTTGTAAATGAGAAAGTCTCATATTGTGTACAATGACACAAAAGACTAACTCATTTGAATTATAAGACTATTGGCAAGCTCTTTAGTGAAGAGTTGGTTAGGAATGGTCCAAAGATGAAATGCACCAAGAAAGACATTTGCTTAGCATGCCAAAAGGGCAAGCAGACCAAAGCTTCCTTCAAGGGAATTGGGACCAAAAACTTTGTGAGGTGTTTATACCTCCTACATATGGACTTGTTTGGTCCTATGCCAGTTCATAGTCTAGGTAGGAAAGTCTACACTCTTTTGGTGATTGATGACTATTCTATGTTTGCTTGTGTTTTCTTTCTTAAGAAAACGTCTGAAACCCCCGATGTATTCAAGACCTTTGTCAAGCAAATTCAAAATGAGTTAAACAGTGCTGTAGTCAAACCAGAAGTGACCATAGGACTGAATCCTAGTCTGAAAGCATGACAAGTTTTTGTGAAGGGCGAGGGATTCGTCAAGAATTTTCTTCTCCAAGAACACCCCAGCAAAATGGGATTGTTGAGAGGAAAATTATAAATCTCATAGAGATTGGTAGGGACTTGCTAAGTGACACATCTCTCCCAGAATATTTTTGGGCTAAGGCAGCTAATACTGCATGTCATGTCCTTAATTGGGCCTCTATCACCAAGAGCCACAAGAAGACTCCCTATGAGATTATGAAGGGAAGAAAACCAAACCTGGCATATCTTAGGATATTTGGTTGTAAGTGTTATGTGACTAAGTTTGCTGTCAAGTCCTATGATGGGATTTTTATTAGGTACAACAATCATAGTAAGGCCTATAGGATCTATAAATTGGAAAGTCAAGTTGTAGAAGAGTCTGTTAATGTAGTTTTTGATGAGTCAAATATGAGTAACAGTGAGCTGCCAAGCTCTTCTTCTAGTACTACAGGTACAGAGCTGATGATGGACAAGCTAACCATCAATGATGCTGCTCCATTAGTCCAAGATGGAGTGGATTTTCCAGAAGAAGGGCAAGCCACACTTGAAGTGGATGAAGATCAGCAAGATGATGCTATTGAAGCTGATGATGAAAGAAGATTACCTCCAGTTGTTAGGCATCCGAGAGATCATCCAAGACACCAGATTATTGGTGATGCAAACCAAGGAGTGGTGAAAAGAAGCAAGATCCTTAATATAACTTTGTATTCAGGTTTCCTGTCACAGGTTGAGCCCAAGAGATTTAAAGAGGCCAACATAGATCAGTTCTAGATTTTATCTATGTAAGAGGAATTGAGCCAGTTTAAGAGATATAAGGGCTGGCAGCTGTTTCCTAGAGCACAAGGACATAATGTCATTGGAGTCAAGCAGATTTCCAAGAATAAACTTGATGAAAATGACATTATAGTCAAGAATAAGGCTAGATTGGAAGCTAAGGGGTACAAACAAGAATAAGGTATTGACTTTGATCAAACCTTTGCCCCTATAGCAAGATTGGAAGCCATCAGACTCTTCCTTGTATATGCTGCATTCAAAGGATTTAAAGCCTACCATATTGATGTGAAGTCAGCCTTCCTGAATGATGACTTAAAAGAAGAAGTCTATGTTGAACAGCATCTAGGTTTTATTGATTCTAACTCACCTAAATTTGTTTATAGAATTAGGAAAGCTCTATATGGGTTAAAGCGAGCCCCTAGAGTATGTTATGAGACATTGTATAGCATCCTCATTGAGAACAAATTCTCAAGGGAGAAGATAGACAAGACCCTATTTCTAAGGGAATCTAAGGGCAAGATCAGCCTAGTCCAAATTTATGTAGATGCCATAATATTTGGATCTACTGATGATAACCTTTTCTAGAAGTTTGCCAAACTTATGCAAGACAAGTTTGAGATGTGCAGTATGGGTGAGCTTAAGTAATTCTTGGGCCTCCAAGTAAGGCAGATTGAAGATGGATTGTCCATATCACAGTCTAAGTTCACCAAGGAGTTGATCAAGAAATTTGGTTTGGAGAATGCCTTCACCATGAAAACTCTCATGGGGTAAAGTATGCCTATAGACAAAGATGAGGCAGGAAAACCTGTTGATGAAACTTTATATAAGGGGATAATTGGCTCCCTTATATATCTTACTGCTAGTAGGTCAGATATCATGTATGTTATATGTGTTTGTACTAGGTATCCGGCATGACCTAAAGAATCTCACTACTCTGCTGTAAAGAGGATTTTGAGATATCTTAAGGGCACACCAGATCTTGTCCTTTAGTACCCTAGAAATAAGGCTTTTAAACTAACATGCTATTTAGATGTAGATTTTGTAGGCTGCAAAGAGGACAGGAAGAGCACTTCAGGCATCTGTCAGTTCTTGGGAGGAAGACTAGTGTCTTGGAGCAGTAAGAAGCAGACTAGTGTTGTAATCTCAACAACTGAGTCTGAGTGTATCTCAGCAGGTAGCTGTTGTGCACAGTTGTTGTGGATCCAACATCAGCTCCAGGACTATAACCTTCAGATAAGTAGAGCCCCCATGTTTTGTGATTCTACTAGTGTAATATCAATTGCTAGGAATCTTGTCTCTCATAGAAGGACTAAATATATTGAGATTATGTATCATTTTCTTATGGAGCATGTGGAAAAGGAAGACATCTATCTTGAGTTTGTCCCCACAGACAGGCCAGTAGCAGACATCTTTACTAAGCCACTAGATGAAGTCAAGTCTAACTCCTTCAAATTTGAGTTTGGTATGTTGAACTTGGTATAGTTTCAGTTGCTCCTAATTGTGTTGTGTTGCAGGATTCACCTTTCTTGCAGGTAGATAAGTCTCCAAAGTGGAATCAAGACTGTCAAGTCTATCATTTGACATCAAGACTCTCAAGTGATATCATGTGGTATCAAGATTAAGGTGGAATCAAGTGTCCAGTAAAGATAAGATAACAGATGCACCTGTTGATGGAGAGCAAATCCAACAAGTTGCAGGAACAATTTCAGCTTCTTATTAAGTGGCAGCCAGCAGCTGCAACATTGAATCAAAGATTATCACTACTGATCAGCGGGTTCTCAGGACTATGCACAGTCTAAGGGGAGATCAACCCTAGTGGATGGATGCTGCTGTGAAGTCACTATTGCTACTAAAAATGCATGTTGCTGCACGAGAAGAGGAAAAGCCAGTAACTCCCGGACTACAACTGATTTCTGCAGAAGTTTTCAGCGGTATGAGGAATGACATTAGTTCAAGTGTATAACTGATAGCAGCCAGCTCAAGTGGATTAATGGACCACTACAGAGTCAAGTGGTGTAGTAATGTGTTGTATCAGTGGTATCCACACAAAAGGTATGACATCTAGTTAAGAAGTTTGATCACTGGGATAATTTATTAAGTGGCATAAACACAAGATGTTGGCTAGGATCAGGAGTAAATTTCTCCCTTGATCCTATCACCTCCCTCATTTGGAAAATATTTTTTTTGAAGAAGCCAAAAAGGGGGAGAGGTAGACAATACCCTAAACCCTAAAGGTGGAGGAGTAGAGCATACAGAGTAGAATACTGAGTAGAGCAATACTTGCCAGATAAGGGGAGATGGTGGGCAACACATGCCCAAGGGGAGATGTGGAAGCAATACTTGACATGACCAGGTCATGTTAAGTAAGTGCATGTTACATGAACACATTCAAGTAATATTAAGAGAGCAATGTTGAGCCATTGCATATTATGTTTCCACCCTCAAGTGGTTTGAGCAAAGTCCTCCACTAAGTGTTAAGTAGTGAGGAGTTCTGCAAGCTGCTTCAAATTTTCAAGCGGTATGAAAATGCTTACAACTACTTTTGAATTTATAAACTTTATGAGTAAATGCTTCTTAGTATTGCTGGGTGTTCTGCCTTCTTCAAATAGGGGAAGATTGTTGGGAATATTGCCCTCATTGTTCCCTAGATTTGATTTGAAGAGGCATCACCATAAACACTAAGAGCATAGTTATATTTGATGTTGTTCAGGATCATCATGCGTAGGATGTTCCTTGGAACAAGTTTAGACAGGCTGTCTAAGTGGTTGTGACAGGTGGTCACATGGTAGAAAGGTGGAGAGACAAAAATTTATCTAAGTCCACAGGCATTGAGTGAATCCAGTTCACTCAGCGCTAGATGCCAAGGAAGGATGCTAGAAAGACTGAAAATCATCTAAGTGCACAAACGTTGAGTGAAGCCAGTTCACTCAACTCCAGATTCCAAAAAACGCTGAGTAAAGGGTGGACAGTCAAAGCCCAAAAGTTTGCAAGACAGAAATGCAGCTAAGTCCATAGGCATTGAGTGAAGGTAGCTCACTCAATGCCATATAACAAGAGGCGTCGAGTATAGTTGTGTCTGTCAAATATCCAGCAGTGGAAAGCAAGAAAATTGACTAAGTTCAGAATCGTTAAGTGAGGACAGCTCACTCAATGCCTGAAGAGAAACGTTGAGTCAAGCTCAAGCATTTGAAGATTTTGTCAAGAATTCTGGCTAAGTCCAGAATTGTTGAGTGAGAACAGCTCACTCAATGCCAAAGAAGAAGGCGCCGATAGAGCAATGATCAGTCAAAGCCTAAAGAAAGATAGACAAAAAAATCTATCTAAGTCTAGATGCATTTAGTGAGGACAGCTCACTCAATGCAAGCTCATTAAGAAGATTAGGTAAGTACAAAAGCATTGAGTGAAGCCAGTTCACTCAACGCCTCATCAACAAGAAGCCATGCAAAGGAAGATGCGTTGAGCGATGAAGACTCACTCAACGCATTCATAAAGAAAGTTACGGCTAAGTACAGAAGCGTTGAGTGAAGCCAGTTCACTCAACACCTTAGCATAAAAGCAGGCAGTCAGTGAAGCGGCTAAGTCTAGATGCGTTGAGTGATGAAGGTTCACTCACACTATAAGAAAAATCTTATTTAGCAAGGTAAATTAGCAAGGCTTAAAAATTCATTGCTAATTAGCATCAAATTTAGGTATGTAATTTTTTTTACTTTACCAACAAAAATAACAATGATTTTTTTGTTGCTCAAATAACAACGAATTTTTTTGTTGCAAAATTTGTGTTGCTAAAATAGCAACGGAATTTTTTTGCAAAATTTATGTCGTTAAAATAACAATGAATTTTTTTGTTGCAAACTAGCAACAATTTTTTGTTGCAAAATATTTATTGATGAATTGTTTTTCCAAAAAATGACATGACACTTTCTTACAAAATTATCCTTTCCCATAAAACATAATTGTTGTTTAATATATTTATAAATAGTGTAAATTATTTGCATTCAACAAAATAATTAATAATATATGTAATTATTTATATAATTTTATATATTATTTAAATTCGTATATATATATATTTATAAATTAATAAAGATTATTAGTATTCAACAAATTAATTATAATTATAATACATATAAAATATATGAACAATATATATAATATAAATAACTATACATATATATATATATAAAGTTATATTCATTTATTATATAGCTACACACATATATATATAACAAAAAAATATCGTTATATATATAATAGATATATATTGTATATATAATTAATATATAATATATTATATATAAATAATATATATTACATAAAGGAATATATATGTTATATATTGAAATGTATATATTATATATTTATATTTGATTATATAATTTTTTGAATTATGTATACGTTACATATAAATAATATCGTCACTTATAAACAAGGAATTAAGTTAGAGCAGTTGGTAAGAATGGTTGTTTGTTTGGATTAGGTTGGGTGTTTGAAAACTAGCATCTATAATTAAACAAATAATTTTTTTAATATGCGTAATATTTGTTTTTATTTACCAAAATTATTTAATAAAAATGTTAAATATTAACAACAAAAATAGAATTCCTTCCTAATTTAAAAAGGATAAAATACCTTGCTAAATAATCCTTGCTATATAGAAAGAAAAAATTTCGTTGCTAAAATTAGGTAGGAGCATATTAGCTACGAAATTTTTTTGTTTCTAAATTCATTGGTAATTAAAATTAGCAACGAATTTAAAGGACTAGAAAGGTATTCAACTCCTTGCTAATTATGATTTTTCTTGTAGTGTCAACACACTCAACGCTTGGCAGTGCAGAAGAAATTGACTAAGTCCAGAATCTTTGAGTGAAGCCAGTTCACTCAACGCCTCGAAGTGCAATAAATCTGGCAAAGGGTTTTTGCGCTGAGTGAAGGCCATTCACTCAACGCACTCAACGCCTGCGATGAAACTGAGAAAATGGCTAAGTTCACAGATGCTGATGTCAGCAAAGTTTCAAAATATTGCGGGAAGGTTACAGTACAAGACAAATGGCGCCATATGCCTACTATATAACTTTTCCTGTAAAAGCAAAGTTGTAGCCAACAACTTCAATGGGGAGCACGAGTCAAAAATTCGTTGGACGGCGAAAGATAAAAATGATAAGTTAGGTGGATGCAAAGACAACTTTTAGGGTTTATCATTTCGCAAAAGTGGCAGAATTTCGCCGTCTTCTTCCTCGCCATTATTGCAGAGCTTGAAGCTGAAGTTTCAAACCCGCTGAACTAAAAGTTCTTACAATTAGCTATAGCAATTTTCACCAGCTATATTAAGTTCAGAAAAGCTTTCTGAGAAAGAAGACTGAGCAGAGCCCTCAAATTTCTACAGTCAAGGTTAGCTATTTGAAGGGCATATAGAACTGTCAAATCTTGGTCTTCAACAACAAGATCAGGAGCATGGTTTCTGAGTTTCTTCCAGCATAAGCAGTAACTTTCTAAAGATCTTTATTCTTCTTACTGAGAAGAAGTTAGGGCTGGGATTTGCTCAGCTCAGGAAGTAGTAGACTGAGAGAACTTCTCTGGAGTCAAATAACTCCAACCTAAACTCTTTCTTTTCTGTAGGATCTTTTGGATCTGAGTTGTAGGCCTATGTTATAAAGGCTGAGGTAGGATCATTTATTGATCTGAGTGTATGGTCTGTGTGCCTGAGGTATGGATATTTGCCTGAGGTAGGAGAGTAATTCTCTCTGAGTGTAGGGATTTTGTGTCTTAGTTGTAGATCCAACTTTGGATCTGAGGTAGGGCCTTATCCTTTAGTTGTAGGAGAGTCATTCTCTCTGAGTGCAGGGCCTTTGTGCATGAGTTGTAGGATCGAGCTTTGGATCTGAGGTAGGGCCTTGTGCCTGAGCTGTAGGAGAGTCAATCTCTCTTAGTGGTAGGTGATCTTTGGATCACTGAGTTGTAGCAGAAAGCTTGCTCTGAGGTAGGGCCTAGTGCTAGAGGTAGGTATTGAAGAAGACTGAGATATCCTGATGGATCTGTGGTATAAGCTCTAAGGAGCTGAGATTTGGAGAGGTGCCTAATCTAATGTACTGTTAGAGAGGTGGGAGGGACAGTGGATATACCCATAATCTGGGGAACCACTATAAACCTTAAGTGTGCTTTTGTGGTGTGTCTTGAAAGTAAGAAATAACTAGCTCACAACACACTTTAAGAAGGAAAACTTCAAAGAGACCAAAAACTTATGCACCCCCTCCAGGTGCTTAGCTGCACTTGAAACTAAAGACTTTCAAATACTTTGTAAGGCAAAAGAGAAAAGATTAAGGAGAAGGCTTCTAGAGTGCTGAGAACCTTGAGTTGACCTATCTTATGTTTTTGAAATGTCTTAATCGTGTTTAACTTAATTCCAACTATTTTCAATTTTATCAATATAAATCTAAATTGCTTCTCTGTCCAAATGTGTCTTAGTATATTTTTATGTATCTATGGTTATTATCATATGAGGTTCTGACTTCTACAAATATGGGGAGATTGTTGAGAATATTGTCATCAAGATTTCTGATTTGAAGTGTAAAACCCCCTCCCGGAACACAAGACACGATCGAGGGAAGTCTTATGCCCAGAACAGCCGCCTTGCGATAGCGCGAACACACGGGTCGACATGTACCACAAGACGCCTATCCTGCCAGTTAAAACCAATATCATCATTACCAACCCAACATAAGAATTAAAGCAGAAGTCAAAATCCACATAAGTACATAGTCCAAAACGAATACATCATATAAAAAGAAGCAACCAAGGCTTCTATAATATCAGAGTACATCATGCCAAAAAGGCTACAAAATGAGTCTCTCAAAAACTCACATCAGTCTCTGACAGTAGCGATGGTATCTTTACTTCACGCCCTATCATCATGGCCTAACTGCCCTCCTGCATAACCTTCTGCTGCTCTATCAGCGAGTTACCTCCTAAAAAGTAAGATGTAGCAACCGTTAATCATAAAGACTAAGTGTCTATCACATCCGCTCCCCCGACGACTCTTAGGCACCGGGCGAAGAAAGAAGAGGGTACAATATATATATAAACAGTAGTTCAAGCAGGCGGTATAAGACTATTCAATATCAGAGTATATCAAGGTAACTACAATAATTGTGTATATCAATCTACACTAGCAGTTCTACCATCAACTGTAGTGTACAAGTATGAATAAACAACAGGAAGTAACTTAACTTATATGAATGCCCATACAGATATATAAGTTAAGGATCGACTTAACATTAAAGTAACTCATCATATTAGAGTGCTCATACAAACTTATATAATGAGTATCTTGTGTATGTAATGCAATACAATGTTATGAATGCAATGAGATGACTAACCCATGCTCACACACATGCAATTGCTATATCGACATAGATTTGTAGCTTCCACTTTTTGAACAGGTAGCTAATCTCTCAGGCGTCATCCGTCGTGGCCAGACGATGACAGTAGAGCGGGCACCTCCATTACTAGGCTGATATCAAAACTACCTGGCCTAGGCCTCCGTACGCCTCAACGCTAAGAACACAACAATGGAGCTCACATGCGTACTATGCCTCAGAGGGGTCTCGGGTAGATGTGCACCAAGAACACGGCCTAAACTGGCCTATCATTGTGGCACGGAAGGTGCCTCTGTGAACACATCACCAAACAACTAAGCCCAACCGTCCACTAGCACGGAGGGTGCCTCAGGAAGTAAAAACCGAGGACCAAGGCCCAACCGTGCAAGTTTATCTGTCAACACCTGTCGGTGTGATGAATGCGAGCCCGTAGACCTGCCACACTATCCTTAACCCAGGATTATTACACCACGTGTTAACTCACACCGCATGTAATTTCACATGGCTTTGCCACCAACAATCTAGTGCTCAACAACACCCAAGGGATCAACACCGAGTCCCTTCTTATTTTTCACGTCCTGTGCTCAATAACACGCAAGGGCTCCACACAAAGTCCCTTATAAACACATTATTCGAGTGCAGCAAACACACACGCACTTCCAACCCTTTCACATTTCCATAGCACACACAAGCTCATTATTTAAACAGGTGGCAATCCACCCGACACAACATACCAATCCCACACTGGTACCCATAGGGAGAATCAAATCTAAGCAGTGGACTATTATACATATTCATTTAATCATCCTATCACATGACCATGCATTAACCTCATCCAATTCCTTCTTAATGTCAATCATTCACAATCAATTATGCTTCCACATGAATATCATTTGTACAATCGAACGTATCAATTTATTTGTTCACTAGCTTACCCAAACCATTTATTTGTCAACCTCCATCAAACCGTTGGTACAATCATGTTCCACCAAACCATTTGTTTATCATGATTACGAATATGCTAAGTCTACCAAAACCTCAACCTTATTTGCTTTCTTAAGGATCTATCCCATCAGCCATTTGTTTATCACAAATACCCATACATTATGTTCAAAAATCTCAATGTTAATTTATCATGATCTCTACTACAAATTCAAACCCGGATCCACACTAATCCAAGAGAATGTACTTCAGACTTGACTGTAAAGCAACTTCGATTGGACATTCTCGATTCTACATGACTCGTATGAAAACGTGTAACCATCCGTTGGAAAGGTCTTTATAAGGGCTATGACTTTCATGTTTAGTCAAAATCCCAGGTCTGGCTGTAACATACCCTAAAACGACTTTGAAGTTTGCTGCGCGCAGAAAACAGATTTCTGCGCGCATCTTAAAGCAAGATGAACGACATCGATTCATCTTCTTCCTTTAGACATTTAATCAAAACTACATACAGAACTTCCTCCTCCCTTATTTACCCTCAATAGATCATTTCTCTTCACGAAACCAAGTCCACTATCTTCACAAAGAAGTGAGGAGAGGTTGAAGACATCACATCACTAGGGAACAAGCCCTAGTATGGTCTCTACCTAGGAGATCTTCATCTCATAAGTCAAACTCTTTTGAGTCGACATCTCTCCTAGAAACAACTATAGATCTAGAACCAAGGGAGAGGGTTGGAAGCACACCTCATTTCCGGCGGTTCCGACCATGGATCTCGTCACTCTCCTTGGTGGCATCTTCTTTTACATTGGTGTTGTTCTTCACGGAAGAAGAGGAGGGAAAGTTTTCCTCCAGAAATCACCTCTGCAACTCTTCTCTCCCAACGATTTAGCACAGGTAACGGCTCAGCAAAAATGGCGAAGTGACGGCTAGGTTTTCCAGTGAGTCTTCTTTTATAATGAGAAATTAGCGTTTAACTGCTTTGTCACGTGTCATCGTGTTACTGGACCGCCCATTATTATATTAATTATGTACTTTTGAAAAGATGCATCAATTTAAGTTGCTTAGTGCCAATCCTGAAATTTGGTTCAGCCTGTGTATAGGAATCAGAAATAGTGGGCCAAAAATATGCCAAGTCAAATTCGTCGTGTATAGCATACCCACTCGATGAATAGTCGAGTTTCGTCATGATCACTCGACGCCTTATATAAGTACAACACTTTTAAGTTAAAACTGTCGAGTGTACGTCCTTTACTCGGCGAATCGTCGAGATTCGTCGTGATCACTCAACGCCTTATATAAGTACAACATTTCTAAGTTAAAATCGTCGAGTGTACTTCCTTTGCTCGATGAATCGTCGAGTGGCGTCGAGTGCACTCAACGCACTCGACGCCTTCAGGCCTCAAGAATAGCCCAGTCAAAAATTATTGAGTATGCAAACCTTCACTCGACGAATCGTCGAGTGGCATCGAGTGCACTCAATGCACTCGACGACTACAGGCCTCAAAATAATTATAAGTAAAAAGCATTGAGTGGCATTGAGTCCACTTAACGCTGCATTGACTTCACTCAACGCCGCAACTTCCAGAAACTATTCTAAGTAAGATACATCGAGTGGTGTTGAGTACACTCAACGCCTCAGCATCCAGAGTACTTCTAAGTTATAATTCGTCGAATGGCATTGAGTGGTGTTGAGTCCACTCAACGCCTCAGCTTTTTCATCAAATGGCATTGAGTGGTGTTGAGTCCACTCAATGCCTCAGCTTATTCGTCGAATGGCATTGAGTGTTGTTGAGTCCACTCAATGCCATGAGTCCAGAAAATATTCTAAGTAACATCTGCTCTATTCGTCCAGTCCAGTCGACTCACTCGATGCTTCCCGAGCCTGAGTCAATTCTCTTGACTCAAAACGCACGCGAGAGGCCTAGCGCGAAATGGGACGTTACAAATCCTATAAACAAAATAAAAGATTTCGCCCCCAAAATCAGGCTAAGGCTATGAGGGAAATATAGCATGAAAATATAATATGCTTGAAATTGTACCTTAGGAAAATAACTCCAGGTAGTGCTTCCGCATCAAGTCCACCGGCTCCCAAGTATATTCTTCTTTCCCATGGTTAGACCACAGGACCTTCACCAAAGGTACACTTTTCTGACGCAAGTTCCTCGTCTCAATGTCCACTATCTGCACTGGCTCTAGCCTAACAGATCTATTAGTTATTACCGCTCCATCTGGGGTGGGGACATATTGGTCAGGCCATAGTAGTGACTTCCAGAGCGACGACAGATGGACGACATCGTGCAAATTTTTCATCTCTGGTGCTAGCTCCAGTCGATAGGCCAAAGGGCATATTCTATCCAATATAACATAGGGCCCCATATATCTTGGGCTAAGCTTCGTCACACCACGCATTTGCGACACTCCATGCATTGTCCTGATCTTCAAGAATACCTTGTCACCCACTTGAAATTCTACCATCTGATGCTTCACATTATAATACTTTGCCTGCCGACTTTGAGACTCAAGCAAGCGGTCTTGTATCAATCTAACAAGTTCATCAGTGTCATCAATGTACTCTATCACCAAAACTTTTGGATCTTCATCCTGCACCCATGAAAATGGAGTTCTACACCTTCTTCCATAAAGTGCTTCATGCGGAGCCATCCCGATGCTAGCTTGATGGCTATTGTTGTATGAAAATTTTACCAGTGGTAAGAGCCTTTCCCATAGTTCTCCTCTATCCAATAACACAGTCTCAAAAGATCCTTCATTATCCTGATGGTCCTCTCATACTGCCATCTGTCTGAGGATGAAAAGCTATGCTGAAGGTAAGGAGAGAGCCCAGATATGCTTGTACTGTCTTCCACTCCTTGGAGATAAAACGACCATCACGGTCGGAGACTATCGTCTTAGGCACGCCATGGTGCCGTACAAATTGCTCCATAAAGAGACACACTGAGACATCCACATGTACTTCCTTCTTCATAGGGATAAATCTGGAGACCTTCATCAGATGATCTACAATCACCCAAACTGAATCGTTCGCAGAGCGCGGGTGAGACAACCCGTGAATAAAGTCCATGGAGATATCTTCGAACTTCCACGCGAGGATGGGCAATGATTGTAATAATCCTCCAGAGCTCTTGCACTCCATCTTCACCTTCTGATAAGCCTCACATTGCGTCACATAATGCTTTACAACTTTCTTCATTTCGGGCCAGAACATGGTCTTTAACAAGTTGCTATACATCTTGGAAATCCTGGGGTGCACCGAATACTTGGAGCAATGTGCCTTTCTCAATATGTATTCCCGGATTTCCCTGCCCTCGGGAATGTTGAGTCGGCCACAAAAATACACAAGGCCATCCTTTAGTGTATGTTCCTCAGTGGTTCCTTCTTAAATTGACTTAATCATAGGGTCCAGGGTAGCATCCTTCCCTTGCTCTACCCGAATTAGATCTCGAATGTCACATATTATACTCATGGCGGATAGATACTTAATATACTCTTCAAAAAGATCTTTATACACAGAGTGATCACCATCTCCTCGAGCATTCGAGCTAATTCCATTCTCATCAACTGAGACTCAAGACTCGATTCTGGTACCTTTCTGCTTAAAGCATCAGCTATGGAGTTTGCTTTTCTGGGGTGGTAATTCAGTGTAAACTCATAATGACACAAAAATTCCAACCACCGCCGCTGCCTTAGATTCAACTCCTTTTGAGTATGAACATACTTTAGATTTTTATGGTCTGAGAAGATCTCGCAGTGGATGCCATATAGATAGTGCCTTAAAACTTTCAAGGTGAACACCACTGCCCCCAATTCCAAATCATGAACTGGGTAATTGGATTCATGCTTCTTCAGTTGTCTCGAAGCATAAGCAATCACATGCTCATGCTACATCAACACTGCTCCCATCCCTTAATATGATGCATATGTGTAAACTTGAAATCCTTCCTTCCGAGATGGAAGGGCTAGGATGGGTGAGATGGTAAGTCTATCTTTCAGCTCTTGGAATGCAGCTTCATACTGGGGTGCCCACTCGTATGACACACCTTTATTTGTCAGAGCAGTGAGAGGAAGGGCTATCTTTGAGAATCCTTTCACGAACTTGCTATAATACCCAGCAAGTCCAAGGAAACTCCATACATCAGCCGCTGACTTCAAAGGTGACCATTCCTTCCCGACACGCAACTTGGGCGGATCTATAACTAGTCCAACACAACTGTTCACATGGCCTAGAAGGAAACATCTCTGAGCCAAAATTCACACTTGCTGAACTTAGCAAACAAGGTATGCTCCTTTAACTTCTTCATCACCAAGGTCAAGTGTTCAACATGCTCTTCCTCTGTCTTTAAATAGACCAAAATGTCATCGATGAAGACGTTGACGAAGACGTCTAGATATGGGTCAAACACTTTGTTCATCAAACTCATGAACGTAGCAAGGGAATTTGTGAGCTCAAACGGCATCACAGTGAACTCACATAGATAGTACCTCGAGCTAAATGCCATTTTCTGAATGTTCTCTTCTCGTATCCTCAACTGGTAGTACCTCGAGCACTGATCCAGTTTGGAAAACCAGTGCGCTCCTACCAACTGATCGAATAACTCATCGATCCAGGGTAGAGGTTAGGTGTTCCACACTGATAAACGGTTGATTTCTCGGTAATCTATACATAACTGTAGTGTTCCATTGTTCTTCATAATGAATAGAATAGGGGATTCCCAAGGTGATGAACTGGGGCGAACGAACCATGATTCTACTAATTCTTGTAACTAAACTCTAAACTCCGCGAGTTCCTTTGGTGCCATTCTATAAGGGGTCCGAGAGATGGGCTTGGCACCTGGTACTAGCTTTATTTGAAAGTCCACCTCTCTATGTGGGGGTAACCCTGACAACTCTCAGGAAATACCTCAGGGAAATACCGCACCACTCACACATCTTTCATATCATTTGTCATTTCTTTTAGTTCGAAGCATATCATATATACTTCATCCCCTTTCATATGGGATTTTAAGGTCTGAATTGAAGACAATAACATACGGGGTGCAAGTCTAAAGCCTTGAAAGATGACCTCAGAGTCCCCATGCCTTAGGAAATTTGTTTCTCCACACAATCAAATCCGAAGTGGTGCCAATCTAACCATGCCACGCCCAGAATGAGGTCGAATTATGAAATTCTCAACACTATTGCAGGGGTTTCAAAGAACTTTTCTCCAAGAAGTACCTCCAATTCACACTTTGCAGATGCAGTCATCTTAGAGCCATTCGGGAGGCATACTCTACGAGCAATACCAGTGAAGTATTGCACTCATTCCAGGTCTTTAACGAAAGCTGCCGACACAAATGAGTGTGTGGCACCAGTATCGAATAGGGTGTAAGCTGATTTCCCACCAACGATTACAGTGCCTAAGTATCAATTATACAGACTCAAGCTAGACTCTTAGTATATCTTAGACTATTTAAAGATAAAATCTTATAACATAGTAATTAAATCACAACATACCGACAATCACATCCTGAGGATTCCTCTCCTGTGCCATGTCCAGCACAAATAACTGATCCCGAGCAGGTCCGGGATTCCTTCATTGTGGTCCTCGTCCTTGACCAAGCATATGTCCCCGTCCTCGTGGAGCTGCTGGAGGAAGAGAAGGGGGAGCATTCCCACCTAGCTGCGGGTAGTGACGTCAGATGTGGCCCGATTGGTTGCACTGGAAGCAGACTCGCTCATATTGCTCCCTGGGTTGCAGATGCTTTTGTGGTGGTTGTGGTAGTGTTGGCTGCGGGGCCGGACACTCCATCTTATAATTCTGACGAAAGCGACCACCGCCTCTGTTGTTTCCTCTCCCTCTGTTATCCTCCCTCCTCCTATAGCTAGGACCAGCCTCCATCACACCCTCAGCGGGTCTCTTATTACTCCCAAAATGATCTGCCTCCAGCCTTTTCGCCAAACTCGAGTCTGCTATAAACAAAAGGGCTTGTCTCAGGGGATCTTGCAAGTCTTTGTAGAATCACCTAGCATACCCCCTGTCATTCAACTCATATGCGTCAGCAAACCTGGCGAGATGCCGAAACTCTCGCTGATATTCTGTAACTATCTTGGATCCCTATTTCAGCTGTAGGAATCTTTCTTCAAGTTCATCCCGAGCGGTAGAAGGGATGAAGTGTTCTAAGAAGGCTTAAGTAAACTCACTCCAACTAATCTTCGTGTACACCCGACCTTGAAAGGCGGAGTCTATGAGGGACTTCCTATAACGGTCCAGGCCCATCCCATGGGAACCCGCTGGCACCGCCGGCCTACCAGGGTCCAGACCCGGGCCCACCACTGGTAGTCAGCCTTTCACATTCAAGCCTGCAGGCCATGCACCCCAACCCCTCTCCGACCTGTTTATCAGCACGGTAGGTTGTTGCCACTAGGTCTCGAACCCAGGACCTTGATAAGAGAGCTTTACGCCACTCCCTCATCACCAACTGATCTGCAGACCATGCACCCCCAGCACCACGCTCGCAAGGACGGCCGCCGGCACCCCCAACACCACGCTCGAAAGGGTTCAGCCTAACCAGGTCTGCAGACCATGCACCCCCAACCCCTCTCCATCCACAGGCGGGTTTTTGAGGCCGGGATCGAACTCGAGACCTCCTTGATAAGGAGTTTTCAAACCACTCCCCATCACCAACTGAGCTACAGCTCAGTTGGTGATGGGGAGTGGTTTGAAAACTCCTTATCAAGGAGGTCTCGGGTTCGATCCCGGCCTCAACAACCCGCCTGTGGATGGAGAGGGGTTGGGGGTGCATGGTCTGCAGACCTGGTTAGGCTGAACCCTTTCGAGCGTGGTGCTGGGGGTGCCGGCGGCCGTCCTTGCGAGCGTGGTGCTGGGAGGCCGTTACAAAAAAGTGCACTTTTTTGTAACGGTCCAGGCCCATCCCATGGGAACCCGCTGGCACCGCCGGCCTACCAGGGTCCAGACCCGGGCCCACCACTGGTAGTCAGCCTTTCACATTCAAGCCTGCAGGCCATGCACCCCAACCCCTCTCCGGCCTGTTTATCAGCACGGTAGGTTGTTGCCACTAGGTCTCGAACCCAGGACCTTGATAAGAGAGCTTTACGCCACTCCCTCATCACCAACTGAGCTGCAGATCAGTTGGTGATGAGGAGTGGTTTGAAAACTCCTTATCAAGGAGGTCTCGGGTTCGATCCCCGGCCTCAACAACCCGCCTATGGATGGAGAGGGGTTGGGGGTGCATGGTCTGCAGACCTGGTTAGGCTGAACCCTTTCGAGCGTGGTGCTGGGGGTGCCAGCAGCCGTCCTTGCGAGCGTGGTGCTGGGGAGTCCGTTACACTTCCACCACCTCTTGGCGTATGATTCCAATACTGACACGGCTAATGTCACAGCCATGCTGGCTGAACATCGGATTCTCGCCAATAATTCTTGTACTGAGTCTAGCCATTCTTCTGTACACACGACTGACTTTATCCCAAGTTAAGCAGGCAGAGAGAGAGAGAGAGAGAGAGCTCGGAAAGTGCACAACCAATTAGAGCCCGGGGATTATTGTTTCGCAGGAGCCTGTTGGGACCTAAAGGCTTCCAAAATAGTTGTGAGCGTCTGCACTATCTCCGACTGCTGAAACTGTGGGTACGGTAGGGGTGGGAGTGCCCCCCACTGGCTTTACATGCAATGGGATCTACACATAAGGTAGAAACCTAAGGTCAGGTTGGCTGATCGTAGGATCAAAATTGGACATACTTAGTGTGAATTACATATGGGTACACCACAACTTCTACTAAGTCAGTTTGTCCCCAAACTGACTAATCAAACGGGGGTGGCACCATTGTTCAATGACTTCTTTAGTTCAGGATCGTAGCAAGCTGATACCATTTATAAAACCCCACTCTCCGAACACAAGACACGGCCGAGGGAAGTCTTATGCCCAGAACAGCCGCCTTGCGGTAGTGCCAACACACAGGTCGACCTGTATCACAAGACGCTTATCCTGCCGGCTAAAACCAATATCATCATTGCCAACCCAACATAAGAATTAAAACTGAAGTCAAAATCCACATAAGTACATAGTCCAAAAGGAATACATCAAATACAAAGAAGCAACCAAGACTTCTATAATATCAGAGTACATTGTGCTAAAAAGGCTACAAAATAAGTCTCTCAAAAACTCACATCAGTCACTGACGGCAGTGATGGTATCGTCACTTCAGGTCATATCATCTTGGCCTGGATGCCCTCCTGCATAACCCGCTGCTTCTCTATCTGCAGGGTTTCCTCCTAAAAAGGAAGACATAGCAATCGTTAGTCATAAAGACTAAGTGGCAATCACATCAGCTCCCTCGTCAACTCGTAGGCACCGGGTGGAGAAAAGAAGAGGGTAATATATATATATATACAGTAGTATAAGTAGGTGGTATAAGACTATTCAATAGTAGATTATATCAAGGTAACTACAATAATTGTGTATATCAATCTACACTAGCAGTTCTACCATCAACAGCAATGTACAAGTATGAATAAACAACATGAAGTAACTTAACTTATATTAATTCCCATATAGACATATAAGTTAAGGATCAGTTTAACAGTAAAGTAACTCATCATATAAGAGTGCTCATACAAACTTATATGATGAGGATCTTGTGTATGTAATGCAATGCAATGTTATGAATGTAATGTGATGACACCCATGCAATTGCTATGTCGACACAGACTTGTAGGTCCCACTTTTCGAGCAGGTTTCTAACCTCTCAGGTGTCATCCGTCGTGGCCAGCCGGTGATAATAGAGCGGGCATCTCCACTACTAGGCTGATATCCACACTACCTGGCCTAGGACTCCGTACGCCTCAACTCTAAGAACACAACAACGGAGCTCACATGCGTACTACGGCTCAGAGGGGTCTCGGGTAGTGTGCACCAAGAACACATCCCAAACTAGCCTATCATCGTGGCACAGAAGGTGCTTCTATGAATATATCACCAAAAGGCCAAGACAAACCGTCCACTAGCACGGAGGGTGCCTCAGGAAGTAAACACCGAGTACCATGTCCCAATCATTCAAGTCTATCTATCAACTCTCGTTGGTGTGATGACTGGCGAGCCCGTAGACCTGCCACACTATCCTTAACCCAAGATTATGACACCGCATGTCAACTCACACCGCATGCAATTTCACATGGCCTTCCCATTAACAATCCAGTGTTCAATAGCACCCAAGGGCTCTACACTGAATCACTTCTTATTATTCACGTCATGTGCTCAACAACATGCAAGGGCTCCACACCGAGTCCCTTATCAACACATTGTTCCAGCGCGACAAGCACACATCCATTTCCAACCCTTCCACATTTCCATACCACATAAGGGTTCATTATTTATGTAACACCCCCTATCCGTCGCATAGCATATAGCAGTAGGTCCGGCCGGGGCCCGACGCCATATGCCACAGACAGACCGGGTGGTTACTCAATGGAAACCATCCAACCAATCCAATGTCCTACACAGAGCATTCTAGCGGAAGCAGTTTATAAAAGTTACAATTAAGAACCCAACACAAAGAGCACGAATTTCCTCTAATATACCAAATAGGAATGTAGTACATACACCAGTACTGGCCTTAAGGCCTTACAAAATTGTTTACTTGATATTACATGATTTACAAACCACGGCACGCAGGCCGGTCAAACATGAATAAAAGCAGTAAACACTCCAATTAGGCCTTCGAGGGCCGGCTTCGCAATTTGGGCTTTAGCCCGCTATTGACCGCATGATCCAGCAACACCTGCAAGCAACAAAACCACCGCACGATGGCAAACAAAGGCAACAGTCAGCAATGCTGACCAAATTATAACGATCCCGCCCCCAACTCGGGGCGGCGATGCTCCTTCCCTGCATTTTTATTAGCATAACCAAGCAGTATAGAAATTCATTACATCACAGGCATTGGCACGCATGGCCACACGCCCCGTGCTCTCAGGGCACATTCTCAGTGATCACAGTCTAAGCCCGTTGACTCACCACCATCTCCAGGGCGACAATCTTTCGTGAGCAATTTGGTATTTTAGGCAAATGTTACGACAAAGTTAATGTCATCAACAGCTTATGTCACGATAAAGTTAATGTCATCGACAGCCTATGTCACGACAAAGTTAATGTCATCGACAGCAAGACCCAACCTCTATGCCCGCGGCATAAAGCATGAACGGTTCCACTCAACCTGTTGCTCACTTGCCATGACACTCATGGTATCATCGACACGAGTTAAGTTTCCTCGAAGCCCGTGAATCGAACGTACAATAATACATAAACCAATTATGTACAAGATGGCTCCAAGGCCCACAAGTTGGCAAGATCACGCATCCGCCCAGTTTTCCGGGTGCACCTTTGGGTTAATCCCCAAGGCTCCCTGTTGCAATCTACCACGTAGAAAACCCAAAAAACAACCAATCGCACGGAGTCTTCTCCGGCATTTATGCAATGAAACATCACCGATCCAGACCAACATGTCCGGATAGGCTTCACACATCATGCCTATGACTGTTCTTGAATACAAACTCTAAACAATGGGGACTTTACATATCTACCCGAAGGAACGCCTCCAACTCAACGCAAACTCGCGAGAGCGGGCTTCCTATGCAAAGAAGGAGAGTTTCACATGCTCAAGTAGAGGATCGTTACCCTAGCATTCTTCCTCGGTGCCATGGAAATGTAAGCGGATGAAAAGCACCGCAATCTCTTCGCCTCCGTGGATCCGAAGTCGGCTCGCGATTTGGAGCTTCGAAGCTCCTCCAATGGCCGGATCTAGCTTCTTCTTCCTCCTTTGGCTCTCCTTTCTCTCTTGACTTAGAAAGAGAACCACTCAAGTAAAAGTGAGGGTTTCTAGGGTCCAATCCCGAGTATATCCAAGTACTAACAGCCCCCAGCCGTCGGATCCTGAATTAAAGAAACGAACGACCACGATCCAGATCTAAAATACAGAATCTGGGCCGAACACGACCTGGCACACGCCCGTGTCCAGGGCCGTGTCCCCCATTCCCCGTCAAAATCAACGCGCCAGGAACAACACACGGGCATCCGACACGCCCGTGTTCTACCCGACACGCCCGTGTCCCAACGGATACGGCCGTGCGGTCGGCCGTGTGCCTCCATCGACACAGCCCCGAAAACAACCCGAGAACTACACGGGTACTGGACATGCCCATGTCCTTGTCCGTGTCGACCTCAACACGCATGGGCTCCAGGCCGTGTTCATGGTCTCGACACTTCGTCGAGTGAAGTTCGTCGACCTCACGACATGGCCTTGGACACGCCCATGTCTGAGGCCGTGTGCCTTATCTCGACACATCGTCGAGCGAAAATGTCGACACCCCGGGCCGGTTGTCGACACGGGCTCGACACGCCCGGCGATACGCCCGTGTCGCAGGACGTGTGCCCCGTCTCGACACTTCGTTGAGCGAAAATCGTCGACACCCTGGGATTATCGTCGACACGGGCTCGACACACCCTGAGACACGCCCGTGTCTCAGGCCGTGTGTCCTGTCTCGACATAGTGTCGACCGAAATTCGTCGACTTCGCGGCCAAGTCGTCGACTCCAGTCTGACACGCCCTGGGACACGCCCGTGTCCCAGGCCGTGTGCCTACTATCAGATTCCAAATTTGTCCCAAAACATCCCCCGCCGCTCTTTTGAGTTTCGGGGCGTTACAATTTACATAGGCGGCAAGCCACCCTACACAACATACCAATCCCACACTGCTACCTGTAGGGAGACTCAACTCTATGCAGTAGACTATTATACACATTCATTTAATCATCCTATCACATGGCCATGCATTAACCTCATCCAATTCCTTCTTAATGTCAATCATTCACAATCAATTATGCTTCCACAGGAATATCATTTGTACAATTCAACGTATCAATTTATTTGTTCACTACCTTAGCTAAACCATTTGTTTGTCAATCTCATTCAAACCGTTGGTACAATCGTGTTCCACCAAACCATTTGTCTATCATGATTACGTATAGGCTAAGTCTACCAAAACCTCAACCTTATTTACTTTGTTAAAGATCTATCCCATCAGTCCTTTATTTATCACAAATACCCATAAGTTAAGTTCAACAATCTCAATGTTAATTTACCATGACCTCTCTATCAAATTCAAACCCGGATCCACACTAACCCAAGAATAACATGTACTTAAGACTTGACTGTACAACAACTTCGACTGGACATTCCCAAGTCTACAGGACTCGTATGAAAACATGTAACCATCCGTTAAAAATGTATTTCCAAGGGATACAACTTTCGTGTTTAGTCAAAGCTCAGATTTGGCCGTAACATACCCGAAAATGACCTTGAAGTTCGCTATGCACAAAAAAACAGATTTCTGCACGCATCTTAAAGCAAGATGAATGACATCAGTTCTTCTTATTCCTTTAGACATTTAATCAAAACTACATACAGAACTTCCTCCTCCCTTATTAACCCACAATAGACCATTTATCTTCATGAAACCAAGTCCACCATCTTCACAAAGAAGTGAGGAGATGTTGAAGACATCAAATCACTAAGGCACAAGCCCTAGCATGGTCTCTACCCAGGAGATCTTTATCTCACAAGTCAAACACTTTTGAGTCAACATCTCTCCTATAAAGAACTATAGATCTAGCACGAAGGGAGAGGGTAGGAAGCACACCTCATTTCTGGTGGTTCCAGTCATGGATCTCGTCACTCTCCTTGGCGACATCTTCTTTTACTTTGGTGTTGTTCTTCATGGAAGAAGTGGAGGGGAGGTTTTCCTCTAGAAATCGCCTCTGGCAACTCTTCTCTCCCGATGGTTTTATCACAGGTAACAGCTCGGTAAAAATTGCGAAGTGATGGCTAGGTTTTCCTGTAAGTCTTCTTTTATAATGAGAAATTAGGATTGAACCGCTTTACCATGTGTCACCGTGTTACTGGACCACCCATTATTATATTAATTATGTCCTTTTGAAAAGACACATCAATTTAAGTTGCTTAGTGTCAATCCCAAAATTCGGTTCAGCCCGTGTATAGGAATTGGAAACAGTGGGCCGAAAATATGCTAAGTTAAATTCGTCGTGTATAGCATATCCACTCGATGCCTTATATAAGTACAGTACTTCTAAGTTAAAATCGTTGAGTGTACTTCCTTTACTCGACGAATCGTCGAGATTTGTCGTGATCACTCGACACCTTATATAAGTACAACACTTCTAAGTTAAAATCGTCGAGTGTGCTTCCTTTACTCGACGAATCGTTGAGTGGCATCGAGTGAACACAACACACTCGACGTCTTTAGTCCTCAGGAATAGCCAAGTCAAAAATCATTGAGTATGCAAACCTTCACTTAACAAATCGTCGAGTGGCATCGAGTGCACTCAACGCCTACAGGCCTCAGAATAATTCTAAGTAAAAAGCGTCGAGTGGCGTTGAGTCCAATCAACGCTGCTTTGAATTCACTAAATGCCACAACTTCCAGAAACTATTCTAAGAAAGATACGTCGAGTGGTGTTGAGTCCACTCGATGCCTCAACATCCAAAGTACTTCTAAGTTATAATTCGTCGAATGACGTTGAGTGGTGTTGAGTCCACTCAATGCCTCAGCTTTTTCGTCGAATGGCATTGAGTGGTGTTGAGTCCACTCAATGCCTCAGCTTATTCATCGAATGGCGATGAGTGGTTTTGAGTCCACTCAATGCCACAAGTCCAGAAAATATTCTAAGTAACATATGCTCTATTCGTCGAGTCCAGTCGACTCACTCGACGCTTCCCAAGGCTTAGTCAATTCTCTTGACTCAAAACACGCGCGAGTGGCCTAGCGCTAAACGAGACGTTACATGAACAAGGTCTCAAGATGACAATAAACATCTTGTATTTGATTATTATTTGAGTTTTGATGGGACAAGTACAACTAAAGTGCGTTGTTAAAGTATTGTTAGACACTTGGACAACCAAACAAGGTTTTGCAATTGTAATCTCTCAAGTAGCAAAAATCATGCTGACCTCTATCCTAATCATACATTAGATATGACACCATCAAAGGGAAAGTCACTACGGTCAAAATAAATCAAAGGCAGAAATAGGAAATTGCTAAGTATTAAATCGACTACATCGAGTTCTAATAACTCTAATTTTAATGTTATTTTTATATAGTTTTATTTTAATATTTAGTTTTATTTTAGTTATTTTTCATTTAAATAGTTTCTAATTGTTTTTTTTTCAATTCAGGACAATTTGGACTACATTTATCGAACTGAAGCTTTCTAGGTTTTATTTGGCACATTTTGGAGGAATTTTGGAGAAATTCAATTTAGACATGCCCTGTTCACGGGCGTGACTAGGGGCATATCCAATCTCATGCACCATGATGTTTTCCACGACACTAGATCATTGCCCCATTAGATTAAAATTACAAGCCCCTGTCACAGGTGTGATAGGGGGTGTGTTTAGCAGATCAAGAGGCGTGGACAAGCTTTCATTCCATTCATTCATGTCAGCATGGCGTTATAACAAACACGTCCACGTCATGGGCATGAATAGAGGCCGCAGACCCTCTCCAAACTGATAGATTAACTGTAGATCACGCTATTTCCTGCCATTTTTCAGACCCGAGTAAGACACGCCCGAGGTCACTGGCGTGACCTAGGGGCGTGACCCATCGTTAAATGAGTTTTGGCAGTTCTTCTTCCTAGCGTTTCCCTGGGTTTTATGACTGTAATTCCGAGTTAGACACGCCCTGGTCATGGGCATGACCAAGGGGCATGTCCCCCCAACTGAAAATTCTATAAACTCTTGCTCTCTCCTTGAGCTGAGGAGGGGAATTTGAGGGCTGAAACATTGTAATTCCTGTCAGTTTTAGTTGTAGTGTTCATTTTTAGTTGTAGCGTAGCTTTTGCATTTACCTTTTCTAGTTTAGCATTTTCAATTCAAGCACTTTTAAATCATGTCTCTCTCCACTTTTATGTGTAATTCCCCCAGTGTGATGAGTAGCTAAATTTCACTTAACACTTGATCATGATGAACATTGGAATGAAATGATTTTGTTTACTTTATCTTTTATAAAATATCAGGATCTCTGTTTTACCATTTCTTATGACTTATCTTCAAATGATTCACTTCGATTTTTTTTTTCACAAACTCATTTCCCGATCGAAGATCCGCACTCTAGTTTATCGAGAGATTGTGAATGTAAGGAGATCATTAAAGGATAAATAGAACATATTTATATTCTTTGATTTACAATTTGTATTCTAGTTTACCAAGAGGTTGTGAATACGAGAGATCACTTGGAGGTAAGAGGATTTATCTGCGAAACTTGAGAGAGGTCGTCATATATCTTTCGGATTGGGGTTAAGCACAATAGAGTGGTTCAAAGCATAAAGCAAGCTTAGGTTGTACCGACTGTTCGATCATCCTAAGGTTAGGTGAATGTGACCTCAGGAGAGGTTCTTCATAAATTGGGAACCTCCACGGTGGTTGTTTATGTAAAGATTTTGCAATTTAATCCTTTAAGTAAAATTTTATTTCATCCAAAGGGATTCTCGATCAAGTGCTATATTTAATCTCATCATTTCGTTTTAATCGCTCTCTTTTTCTTAGTTTAATTAAAACAATCAACTCTCTTTGGTTGGATAAAATAATAGCCCTACCATATGAGTACAAGTACTCGACACACCTGTGGAATACTACATTTGATTCTATACTTTAACAATAAGTGCACTTGCCTTATCGCTCAAAATATAACACAATCATGTTTTTGGCGTAGTTGTTGAGGACTATATTTTTGTCGACATTTTGAAAGCATGGTTCTATTACTTTTATCATTTTAGTTTATAATAAAAATAAAAATAAATTTTTTTGTTTTTATTTAAATTATTTTTTAGTTTTGATTTTTTAGTTTAATTTTATAATTAGAATTTTTCTTTTTTTTTTAATTTTAATTTATTTGGTGTATGACCCGAGAGAATCCGTCAGATCTTTTTGATTTGAATTCAGAAATCGAGTGAACCCTTTGGAATCACTTACGAGCCTGTGATCTTAATTCTCATGATTTGATTGAGGAATCCATCAGCGACACTTTTCTTCCTTCTTCACCTTCTTATGTTCCTTATTCTTATCTTTCTTCTCTTTCTTCTACTTCTTCAATTTTTTCTAACATGGGGGAACCTAATCCTAATATGACCTATCAAAGAACAATGTCTTATTATGTCTGACCAAATTTGGATGACGTTCAATCAAGTATTGTTCGTCCTGCTATCGCAAACAATAATTTTGAATTGAAGTCAAGCACTATTCAATATGTACAATTTGATGGGCTTCAGGATAATGATCCCAACACGCATATTTCTAATTTGTTAGAAATATGTGATACTTTTAAAATTAGCGGAGTTTCTGATGATGCAAAAGGATAAGAATTTTTCCTTTTACGTTGCGAACCAAAGTGAAATAATGGTTGGGTTCTCTCCCAAGAGGCTCAATCACTACTTGGGCCTATATGACAGAATATTTTCAGAAGAAATATTTTCCGCCATCCAAAATGACTAAATTGCGCAATGATATTTCTTATTCTTTCTAATTTGATTTGGAAACACAAGATGATACTTTGGGATGCTTTAAGGATTTGCTTCGCCGTTGTCCACACCATCAAATCCCTGATTGGTTACAAATACTAACTTTTTATAATGGCCTTAATAATCAAACAAGGCAAAATATGACTCTGCCGCCGATTGAACTCTTAACAACAAAACTTTAGCGGCAGCTAAAGATCTTATTGAAAGTATGATCATGAACACTTATCAATGGAGTACACCTCGGTCTCTCCCAATTAAACTTCCCGGGATGTACAAAATCAATATTTTTACTAACTTGTCTCTCCAGGTTGACTTAGCAAGAAAATAGAGGGGATGACTTTTGCCTCCTCTTCATTTATCCTGGAGCCTAGTCTGAATGCGGCAGAACAGTTAGAGCAAGTAAATTACATGGGAAATCTAAATCAGTTGTCCTTCAATCAAAACAGCAATTATGGCAATACGTATCATCCTAGATGGAGGAATCATCCTAATGTTTCATGGGGAAATCAAGGTAACACTGCTAACGCTTCTTTTCCTCAAAGTAATTTTTCTCCACAGGCTACTACAACCTCTTCTTTTGAGGAGATGGTTAATAAATATATGGCTACAAATGATGCAGATGTTCATAACTTACAAGGTTCTTTACAAAATTTAGAAAACCAAGTAGGACAACTGTTAAAAACCGTCACTGAATTCACTGAAACAACGCCACCACCGACACCCACCAATGCCTTGGCGGTGACTTTTTCGAGTGAGCCAGAGGCACATCTTGATGGAGATATTACGCATCCTACACCACCCCTTACTCTTCAAGAATTTAAACCTCAGCTACGTTATCCCAGTAGTTCGGTATAGAAAATTAAGGATATTAATGTCACTTTCAATATTCCATGCACTATTGTGAATACTCATTTTTCCAATGCTTTTGCCGATCTTGGCGCGAGTGTTAATATTATTCCTTCTAGTTTAGCTCAAAAACTCAATTTAGGAGTGTTGAATGTAGAACACTCGAAAACCTCTGATGAGCCACTTTAACTTGGTCAAGTACCTCATGAGGGTGGACTCCCTCGCCTTGTACTCGCCTTTGATTTGTGACTCCACTACCATTGAATCTGTGAACACCTCCACATCCTGTATACCTAGTTCTTTGGCCAGACGTAACCCTGTTATCACGACCTCATACTCCACCTGGTAGTTGGTGACTGGGAAATACAGGGTCATGACCTGCTCTATCATGGACCCCTGACGGCTTACCAACACTATTCCACCCCCAAAGAATGCTTCCCTGAAGCTCCATCGACAAACACCTTCCAGGCAACCTGATGCAAGGGCCTTTCACCTTCGATTTCGATGGTATAGTCGACCAAGAAGTAGGCTACCACCAGCGCCTTAATCAAGAGCGGAGATATAAAGGAGATGTAAAACTCACTTAGCTCGATGGACCACTTAGACAACCATCCTGAGTGTTCCACCCCTTCAAAGATCCTGCGAAGTGGGTGGTCAGTCACCACCTTGATCGAGTGCACTTGAAAATATGGTCTGAGCTTACTAGCTGAGATAACCAAAGAGAAAGCTAACTTCTCCAGGATTGGGTAATAGAGTTTTGCCTTCTTTAAGATTGTAACACCTCCGTTTGTCACGTAAAATATAACTGAAGGTATGGCCGGGCCCCATGTCATATTCCACGGACAGTCAGCAGGCTTACATGTGAAGATCAAAATGGCCAAACAAATACTAACTCATAACATTCTAGCGAAAGCTTTATGGGTTATTAGAACTCAAGTATCAACAATGTCCACTCATATATCACATAGGAATGTTATACAATACACCAAAAAGTGTGGCCTTAAGGCCTTACAATTGTTCTTCATAAAAGGGCAGTTTACAAACATTGGCTCGCAAGACGGCCACACATGAAAACAATAAATGCTCTTCGCTTTGCCTTCGAGGGCCGACATAGCATCAAAGGGATACAACCCACTATTTCTCGCTCAGCTTTCCAGCACCTACATAGGGACATTCCACCATATAGGTGGCCAACAAGCAACAATCAGCTTTAGCTGACCAATTTACAACGACCCTACCCCATTCTCGGGGCAGTGGTATTCCTTCCCTGCAGACATAACATTATATCACACGAAGGTACAACTTAAGCACCATTCAATATACCATAAATGTTTGCATCAACTGCCAAATGTTCTGTGCACTCAGGGCACATTATTACTGTACTGGAAATACCCAGAGCCACCACCGTTCAGGGGTCCGAGATGTAACAGTCAACATTGAGCATTTCTAGTCTTTATGGCTCATGGCCTAAGACTCTCATTATGCCAAACATGAAATTGAATTACTTTAGGCGATCAAGCCTGGAATGACATAATGTGGGTTACAGTTCAGCACTTTTCCCATTGCTCAAATTGCCATGTCATTGACGAGAGCCAAAGCAATCAAGCCCCAAGATAAGATGCGGGTCAGCTTCCTCGTGCCTGTATTTTAAAACATAACCATCGTTATGTACAATGTCTCTCAAGGCCACGAGAGCTAGGTAACCAGGCTCACAGCTCACCTACTAGCCACATGGTCTCCACGAGATAGGCTTCGCAAGCACAATGCTATCTGGGAGCTATCGCCAACAACATCTACTATTGTCTGGCATTAACAACAGAACTTTTCTTTCTGTCTCCAAACTCAGCCATAACTGGAACATCTTTCCAGAAAAACCTGCAGCTTCCTGCAGTGCTAGAAAACCGGACTTTCACAAAATATAGCTTATAAAGAACTATTGCCAGCGATATTCACTGTCGCCCGATGATATCCAACAATTATCAAAACCATGGTTTTCTCTGGGTATTTTCCTGGAGCGCATCTCCAATACTTATTGCTACTCCATTCACAGACACAACCCCTTGGACTCCCTAAACTACCCATTTATACTTGGAGTTTTCTCCAACACGCAAATTAAAACTTCACCAATCCAGTCCAACCTGTCTAAATGGCTTTCACATAGCATGCCTATTCCGTACTACGAATTTCTGGATTCTACATGCAAAACTACCCGGGGACATCACGTATCAACCCATCAGAATGCCCTTCACGTTCCACCTGTTTGTGGGGGATTACATGCATATGCAAAACTTAGGACTTCACTTGTCCAAGAAGGAAGATTGTTACCCTCTTAGATTGTTTTGGAGCCATGATCAAGTATTTTATCCATATGGAAAGGATCGCCTCGCTTTCCTCTTCACGGATCCTGCTTCAGCTCATAAATCCGACCACGGGATATCCTTAACCAAGCTTCCAAAGCTCAGCCTTCAACCCTCTTCTTCCTCTCTTCCAAGAGTTTGATGAAAAGGATGAGAGAGAGTGAGAGAAGGGAAATAAATCTTCACTTTACTTCTTTTCTGGTTAAGCAGCCTCAGGAATAACCCCAGCCACACGATCCTCTCCTTAATAGGAATGAAGGGCCATGATTTCAGCTGACCAGTCAAAAATATCGCAATCGCCGAGCGATATCGACAATCACCTAGCAATATCATTAGTAGCAGCTTTGACCCCACTCAACACCGCTCTTTGACCTTCGTCTGACCATCCGACACTTGTCCAGCTATCACCACACAATATCTTACTATCACCATGCGATAGTCTACTCAACGATTCGTCGAGTGCGTTGAGTGGTATCACTGCACGATATATCACTATCGCCACGCGATAGTTTACTCAACAATTCGTTGGCTGCATTAAGTGCGCCGAGTGCTATTGCCAGTGATAGTCCCTATTATCAACGATAGTCTCTATTTTCCAATTTTTGCGGTGTTAAAAACCTCCCCTCCTTACAGATATTTTGTCCCAAAATTTGTTGTATTTAAAGGAAAACAATACACAAATATTACAACTCTACTTTACAAAAACAACTCGGGAAACTCATCTCGCATGATTTGCTCACGCTCCCATATCAGTTCTTCACATCCACAGTTGTCCCAACGGACATTGACCATCCGGATTGCTTTGTTTTGTAGTTGCCTGATCTTCTTATCCTCGATCCGAATGGGTCCACCTTCATCGTCAGCCCACCATAGACCGGTACCTGATCATCGACGATCACTTGCGTAAGCTCTTGCAAAGCTTTCTGCAGCACCGATATGTGAAACACATCGTGCAAACCACTTAGCTCCACTGAAAGAGCTAATCGATAGGTAGTGTCTCCAATCCGCTCAACCACTTCAAACCGACCAAGATGCCTCAGACTCAGCTTTTTCAGGCATCGAATCCTAGACACACCTTTAAATGGCTTTATCTTCAGATATACCCAGTCACCCACTGCAAACTTCACATTTTGGTGCTTGACATTATAGTACTTTGCTTATCTATCCTGAGCCATCAATAACCACTCTCGAAGAGTGTGTATAGTCGAATTTGCATCTTCGACCTCATTACGCTTATACAACTTCGACTCGCCCGTTTCCGCCCAATCTACAGGAGTACGACACTTCCGACTGTATAAAGCTTCAAAGGGATCAATCTGAATGCTAGCTTGATAGCTATTGTTATAGGAGAACTCGATCATAAAGAGATGGTCATCCCACCTCTTCCCGAAATCCAAGGCGCACATACGAATCATATCCTCCATTGTCCTATTAGTCTTCTCGGTATGACCATCCTTTTGCTGAGGAAAGGTCGTACTGAACTTCAGTTTAGTACCCAACAACTGGTGGATTAGACTTCAATCATTTGAAGTAAAGTGCCCATCTCTATCATTGACGATGCTACAGGGCACACCGTGCAAACGTACTATGTTGTCAACATATAACTTAGCCAATTTCTCAACAGAATCGTCCTTTTTATTCAGTACGAAGTGTGATACTTTTGTCAACCGGTCAACGATCACCCACACGGCATAGTTCCCGCTCTGTCATCTCGACAACCCATGCACGAAATTCATAGATATGTCATCGAACTTCCACACTGGAATTGGCAACAACTTCAGGAAACCACTAGGTTTCTGACATTTATCTTTTACTAAGGCGCAAGTATGACACTTCGCCACGTAAAGAGTTGTGTCCTTCTTTAAACCCGACCACCAGAACATCTTTTTCGTGGCCTTATACATTTTTGTTCTCCCTGGGTGGACTGAGTATTTAGTAAAGTGCGCCTCATACATCAACTCCTCACGCAATTTACCCACATTTGGGATGCAGAAACGACCATTTTTCCTCAAAAGAGCATCATCCAAGGAGAATTGGGAATTTGACCCATCCACTGCATAATGCTACAAACTCTCACCAAGTTCCATCGCTTGTCAAATTTTGTCCGCGAGGCCATATTGCACCTCTGTCCAGTTCAAACACGCATTTATAGTGGTATTATTATAAACACAAGCAATATCTAAGACCTCCAACTCCGAGATCAGATGCTCATCATGCATATGTAGACAACTTACCCGTATTGGAGTCCTGCGGCTCAAGGCATCTGCGACGACATTTCCCTTCCCGGGAGTGTAATGTATCTGGAAGGTGTACTCCCCGAGGAACTTCATCTACCTCTGTTTTCGAGTATTCAGAACCTTCTAATCTATTAAATACTTAAGGCTCTTATGGTCCGTGAATATGTCAACTTTCACACCATACAAGTAGTGACGCCACAACTTATGTGCAAAAATCACAGCCTCCAAGTTATGAACTGGATAGTTTCCTCGTATACTTTCAACTGGCGTGAGCCATAATCTATTACCTTTCCGAACTGCGGAAGAACGCAACCTAAGTCACTCCCTAAAGCATCACTATAAATCTCATAGTCGTCTGTACCACATGGTGAACTCAAGATAGGCGTCATGGTCAAATAAATCATTAAATCCTCAAAAGCCATGTGCACTCAGGTGTCCAAATGAATTTCTGATCTTTCTTTACCAGTGTGGTGAGAGGTAAGGCTATTCGCGAAAAGTTCTCCACGAAGCGCCTATAGTAGCCAACAAGTCCAATGAAGCTCCTGACTTCCGATACAGTGCTCAACATAGGCCACTCTCATGTTGTAACAATCTTCGCCGGATCCACCGCAATACCCTCTCCACAAACCACATGGTCACAAAAAGACAATGACGACAGCCAAAAATCACACTTCGAGAACTTGATAGAGAGTTTAATTTTTCTCAGGGTGTGCGAAATCATCCTCAAGTGATTTGCATGATCTTCTTTTGATTGGGAGTACACCAATATGTCATCAATAAAGACGATCACAAATTGATCTAAGTACTCCTGAAAAGTTCTGTTGGGTCCATTGTTCACAATGTCCCAGATTTGTAGAAGTCAAACAAGTCAATGGTATAAACTTAGTTTTATTTGATGCATGCTTAAGTTCATGCATGCAGGTTGGTCCTTGTCACATTGATTGGATAGGTATTCCAAATGGTTATGACGAGTAATCATAAGGTAGAGAAGTGGAGAGACAGAAATTGTCTAAGTCCATAGGCATTGAGTGAAGGTAGTTCACTCAACGCCATATTGCCAAAGAAGGATACTAGAAAGGCTGAAAATCGGCTAAGTCCACATGCATTGAGTGAAGCTTGTTCACTTAATGCCAGATGCCAAAAGGTGCTGAGTAAAGGGTGGACTGTCAAAGCCCAGTTGTCTGGAAAATAGAAATATGGCTAAGACCATAGGCGTTGAGTGAAGGCAGTTCACTCAATGCCATATAAAAAGAGGCATCGAATATAGATGAGTCTGTTAAAGCCTCAGCATTGGCAAGCTGAAAAATCAACTAAGTTTAGATGTATCGAGTGAAGCCATTTCACTCGACGCCCAAAGAAGAGAAAACGTTGAGACAAGCTCACACAGTCAAAGCTTAAAGAAGAAAGATAGAACAAATCTATCTAAGTACAAAAGTGTTGAGTGAGGAAGGCTCACTCAATGCTCTCAACGCTTCCTTAACATGATTATTGGCCAAGTGTTTTGGCATTGAGTTAAGCTTACTCACTCAATGCCTAGTGACAAAAAACTGTCTAAGTGTTTTGGCGTTGAGTCAAGCTTATTCACTCAATGCCTAGTGATAGAAAATCAGTCTAAGTATTTTTGGCATTGAGTCAAGCTTATTCTCTCAATAACTAGTGACACAAAATCTGTCTAAGTGTTTTGGTATTGAGTCAAGCTCATTCACTCAATGCCTAGTGACAAAAAATATGTCTAAGTGTTTTGGCGTTGAGTCAAGCTTATTCACTCAATGCCTAGTGATAGAAAATCTGTCGAAGTGTTTTGGCGTTGAGTGAAGGTTACTCACTCAATGCCTATACTAAAAATGTTTGAATTTGACTAAGTCCACAGGTGCTGACATCATCAAAATTCAAAATGTTGCGGGATTGCTACAATATGCGATAAACGGCGTCACATGCCTATTGTATGAATATTACTGCTAAAGCAAGTTGCAGCCAGCAACTACAGGTGGTCCTCACTGCTTCTTGGAGTTGTTAAGCGGCGGAAGATAAAAGTGACATTATTGGGAGACGTAACTTAACTTTTAGGGTTTTATTCATTTTGAAAAGTGGCAGCTGAACTTCATTTTTCTCGCCATTATTGCCGAGCTTGAAACCTAAAAGTTCAGCCAACTGTTCCAAAAGTTCCAGCAAGTTAGTTGTATTTAATGGCTTTTGCTACTGCAAGTTCAGATAAGGTTCCGATAAATAAGAAGGAGTAGAGCCATCTGGTTTCTGCATTACAGGTTAGCTATTTGAAAAGCAAATCAACAACAAGATAAAAAATTTGTTTATGAGGTTCTTCCAGCACAGGCTGCTTCTTACTGAAGATCTTATTTCTATTGCTGTGAAGAAAGTTAGGTTTGAGATAACTCAGTCCAGGAAGGGAGGCACCGAGAAATTTTCTCTGGTGTCAAATCAACAACAACAAACTCCTTTCTATTTGTAGGATCCATTCTTGGATCTGAGCTATAGGATCCTTTTGGATCTGAGTTGTAGGCCTGATTTATAAAGGCTAAGGTAGGATCATTTGTTGATCTGAGTGTAGGGTCTGTGTGCCTGAGGTAGGTCCTTTGGCATGAGGTAGGATCTTAACAGATCTGAGTTATAGGAGGGTTTTACTCTCTAAGTTGTAGGGCTAACCTCCATAGCCTGCGTTATAGGACTTGTGTTAAAGTCTGAGGTATGTGGTCTTTTGATCATTGAGTTGTAGGTGCAAGCTTGCTCTGAGGTAGGGCCTTGTGCCTGAGTTGTAGGTCTTGTAGGAGACTGAGAGATCCTATGGGATCTGGGTTGTAAGCTCTTAGGAGCCGAGTTTTGGAGAAGGGCCTTGTCTAATAAGCTGTTAGAAAGGTGAGGGACAGTGGACGTACCCATAATCTGGGGAACCACTATAAATATTGTGTGTGCTTTTGTGGATTGTCTTGAAAGCAAACTAACCTAGCTAACTTACAACACACCAAGTTAAAGAAAATCTTAAAAGACTAGAAACCTATTCACCCCCTCTAGGTGTTTAGCTATTTTGGAATTAAAGAGTTTCAAATGGTATCAGAGGGAGGTTGCTCAATAAGGACCTAACAGTCAGAGCAGATCTCAAAGGGTAGCTGAAACTAGTATACTTATGTGTTCATGAGAGAACCATAAGGAGCTGAGTTCCATGAAACTTCCTATCTGCAGAAAGGAGAGTTTTGGAATCTGGAAAGAGAGGGTAAGGTTGTTTATAGAAGCCTCTGACCCATGGATTTTTGTGACAGTCAAAGGGGGATTTTTCATCCCTATGAAGGTCTCATCTCTGGATGCAACAGTCCAGACACCAAAGATATATTATGAAATGACCAAGGATGAGTTCATATTGGCTGCACTAGACAAGAGGGCACAAAACATAATTGTTAGTGTCATAGATGATTCTACCTTTTAGAATCTGGTTCACTGCCAGACCTTCGAGGAAATGTGGGACACTCTTGTGATCTGTATGGAGGGAACTGAAGAGGTCAGAGATGACAGGAAGTCGATGCTCAACCAGGAGTATGAGGCGTTCAGACAGGCCAAGGGAGAGAGCATAACTGCTTGCTATGAAAGATTCTTTAGAATAGTGAATGAGCTGAAGATCTACGGGAGGGTTTGTCACACCCTAGCCCGGTAAGCTCGAATTAACGAGGCGGGAAGAGTAAATGTGAGTTGTGGATCCTTTTATAGTTACACATTTCAAAGTAAGAAATGAAAAAATTAACAAAACTATTATTTTTATTCATAATCAAAGGAGGTTACATGGATACATCATTGATACATCATCTTATTTATACATAGTGCACACATGATATAATATATTTTCCTCACTGCCCACAATCGCTCTGGTCCGTATCGATACCTAAAACCATAGTAGGCCTGTGAGCATTTTCACTCACCCTGAAAAAATAATACAGTACAATATGCATGAATGAATAAAATGCAAGTTCATTATTAATAAAATACTTAATTTTATTTATTTACTAAAAACATTTAATTTATCCAAATCTTTTTCTGTCATGATTGTTGCATGTTAAATGTTGAATGTGCGCATCCAATACATTTTGTACTGTACAACATTTCATAGCATAGTGTTGTTCCTGCACAATAACAGTTTCATAGCATCGTGCGTTTTACGACACAATAGCGGTTTATCGTATAATAACGATTTCATAGCATTATGCGTTTTATGGCACAATAACACATATTTTAGAGTTTCAGAATGTATGCAGGAATATCCTAACTTAGGGTATCATTATCACGTGAATACACGTAATTCCACCCTTCGTTATGTTTATCAAAATAGTCAAATTATCTTATAATAAAATAAGCTGATATGTAAAAACTATATTATTTTCCACCTACCTCGATTTCGGCGTTTGGCTTAATATCGGGCACTGTCTTGATGTACTTTTAGAAATTTGGGCTTTAGCTCTCAAAAATAGTATTTGGGCAGCACTTTAACACAAATTAACGCTGAAATCTTTCTGTAAAAACTGTCCCAAAGCTTCCCCTAAATTTTCGCAGCATTCTGACACTCTCTCTCCTTGAAAGTTATGTGGATAGATCTTAACTTAACTAATTAGAGTTATATACTTCAATAAAGAAAATCACAGCACAAAAATGAAGCAAGAAGATCAAGCAACACAAAAGACACAAGGATTTATTGTAGTTCCCCAACCTGGGTACATCCACTCTTCTACCACCCTGGTAGGAATCCACTCAGATTCTTGATCAGGTGCCTGACACCAATGAGCTTTTGATCAGGTGCTCAAAAACCAAACCTCAAGTCTTTTGTTCAGGTGACTTGTAACAAAGAATCACTTTTGAAGGGAGATGACAACCCTTTATACAGTGGGGGGGGGGAGTGAGAGATGATGGTGTCTTCTCTGTCAACAATCAGAGAGAAGACTTGTGGATATTGATGTTAGCAAAGAGCTCCCCCTGAGATGTTGAGTGGTTCAGGGAAAAACAGGAGCTTTGCTTCAGGGTGATAGGCCTTCAGGCTTTTAGCCTTTATCTGCAGGATCTTCTTGACAGATTTGATAGTTATTGTCCTTGGAAGTCCTGGAGTGTTGAAGTAAGAAGACTCTTGATTTTATATAATTGTTCTTCTTCTTCTGAGAGCAGATCTTCTTTTTGTATCAGAGCTTTTGTGAAAGGAGCAGAGAAGCTATTGAAGACAGACTGACTGAGAATCTCTGTGTTTGTGTATGTTGTGTCTCTGCAATTGCTCTGGTACTCTGATTGTTCTTACTTGCTTGCTTTCTTGCTGTCAGGAAAGTGAGAAAAATCTCTTTTATATTTCCCGAGGGAATTTCCTTTCGAAATTTGAATCCTTCTACGACAATCAATGCTGGCGGTCCTTGAAAATAAACTGCATTGATTTCTTTCCCCAACTGTCCCTTTGAAAAATGGAAAACAATAATTCTGATGAAAGCCGTGATTAATGTACCATCCAACGGTAATATTCAGAGAATATTTTATCATTAATCAATCAGAAATTATTGCCATAGACTAAAGATAGATGGAATAAATGCTAAGTCTGGCATCGTCGAACTGATGGCAGAATTCGTCGAGCTGATAACTGTGTTCGTCGACTGGAGTTCAGTAGCTATTATGGACTTAGAATATTCACAGTTGTATCTGAAATGAAAGTTAAAGTCTCCAGAATTCATCGACCTAAGATTTGATTTCGTCGAGCTGAGTTTCTGGAGTTGTCAAATATTCTGTGTGTCGACACAATTACTCCTGGTGTCGAAACAGGTGGTGTCGACTGATATCCTGTGTGTCGATATAAGTGCTCTGTGTGGTGTCGACATAACCTTTCCAAAGTGTCGACTGATGATTTGTGTGTCCACACAAGTTCTTCTAGCGTCGACTCAGTTGGTGTCGACATATACTCTGAGTGTCAACACAAGTCTTCTAGTTCTAAGTTGTTGAAGTAGATAATCCAGAATTTGTCGGGCAGAGAACTAAGTTCGTCGACCTGAGATTAGAGAATATTGTCTTGACAGAATGCTGTAGTAGTCCAAAGATTCGTCGACCAAAGAATAAAGTTCGTCAAGCTCAACTCAGAGAATTAACTCTGAGATCATCGAACTGAGCACGACAATCGTCGACCTGAGTTCGACGAACGTCAAACTCACTTTATAGAGTCTTGAAATCTTCTAAGTCTTGAGTCTCTAGCAGTCTTGTTGATAGCTGGTCCATGTGATGTTGACTCTAAGGATTTGGCCTACACTCTAGGACACAACTATGACCCTGGCTATATATTGTGGGTCATATGATCCTAACTTAGTGAACCTAGTCCAAATCTTTCTAGGGATCCAACAATCTCCCCCTATTTGGGTGAGGTCACTAATTACAGACTCAAATCAAAATTGAAAAATAAACAAAGTAGAAAAAGCATATATCTGGCAGAGATCAATAACACATGCAGCAGATATATATATATACATAGGCTTTGTTCAGAATATAGAGCAGTTATAGATAATTGTAGAAAATAATAGAGTTCAAAATTTACTTCTTCTGTTTCTTTTCCTTTGGCATTTCTTGCTTGCTCTTCTCTCCAGGCTTTGTAAACACAATCACTCTTTTTGGTTCTGAAGCTTGCAATTTTGTCATAGTCATATCAGCAGCCCCTATAATCTTCAAAGATGTAGCTCTGAGGACAACTGCTTCTGGGTGCAAATTCATGTAGTCATCAATATTGAAGAACTTGTTTGCTTTATCAAATCTTTTAAGTTCCTCTTTCCTGTACTTTGACATTGTTGAATATTCAGAAGGATCCTTTCCTTCAGCTTTGGCTTTGTTAATCATAGAAAGGCCTACAATTTCCTGGAACCTGGCCATTATAGCAGTAGTAGCTGTTTCAGGATCTTCAAAAGGAATAGGAGAAGAAGATGGTATTTTAGAGCCTTCAGCTGGTTGATGTTCAGTGGATTGTTGCTGTTGATGTTGTTGCTGCTGTTGATGTTGTTGTTGCTGCTGATGTTGTTTTCCTGAAGAGTATTGCCTGTGCTGGTTGCTTCCATGTGATCTCCCTTAGTGTCTTTAATATGTTTGAAGTGGGGCAGATCCTTGAGTAGATGTGCTTGAAGCACCAGCAGCTGGAGGAGGTGGAGGAGGTGGATCTTTCCTGAATCTTTGAACTGGAAGAGGAGAGTACCTTCTGCTTTTCTTCCTCTCCTTCTGCTGGTTTTTAGATAGCCACATCCAGGTTGGCATCCCTTTGTATGGAGTTATCTTTTGGAGAATATAATAGAGAGTGTCATTGTTTGGATTAGGCTTAGGAGCAGGAGGAGGAGGGGCTTTTCTTTTCTTTGATACTAACTTCCTCTTAGGTTCATCATCTGAATCATCTTCCTCATCCTCATCATCATCATTATCATTATCTGATCCCTTAGGGTTATCATATAGGTCATTGAGTGCTTTCAGAGCCTCAATAGAATTGATTGGCTTTTCAGGAGCTTGAGCAAAAACTTCAACAGGACCAGGAGAAGAAGCCATAGGAGAGACTGGAGAACTGGTTCTGACAGTGCTTTCAGCAGCCGCCTTACTTTCTTCTTCTATATCAGCCAAAATCAAATCATCCAGATTTGGTATGGGGGAGTCATCCATTACAAATGTTGGAACAGAAATAACCTCTTCTGGAGATGGCATGACTGCTGGCTTTGAAATAACAAAACTATCTCTAAGTTGCTTAACAACTTTTGGAGAGATTGGAGAAGTATATGGTACAATAGCCAAGGATGGCTTAGTAGGTACTGCTGGAATATAATTTAGAAAGGCAGTATCAAAACTTTTCAATAAATCAACTAAGTTTACTGTGAGATTAATTATGAATTCAGAAACAGAAAGAATGTCTTCAGCAACTGTCTATTCAGTGACTGACTCATCAAGGTCCATATCAGTCTCAATGAAATGAATCAAATCAATTAAATCTCTATCATCAGGAATAAAATCTGTATCCCCTGGAATTAAATCTGTATCTGCTAGTAGTGCTTCTTCCTTTGCAGTTACTGGAGCTGCTGGAGCTGAGATTTTTGCTTCTGCTGGAGGTGTTGCAGCTTCTTCATTAAGCATCTCCCCCTGCTTGGTTTAAGTGTATATTGGAGCCAGGACCCTGAACGAAGAGGTGGCAGTAGTGAAGGCAGAAAGTTGAGTAGATAGAGTAGAGATAGAGGTAGCAAGAGGTATAATGGCCTCTGCTATAAGAGATTTGAGTAGAGGAGTGATGAGAGTAATTACATAGGTAATGGTGGAGGGATCCAGAGATGGAGTAGTAGATGGTTCAATAGAATGTTGGGTGGAGACATTTTGAGGGATGGTAGATGTAGGAGATGGTGGAGGAGGGACATCTGTCATGGGGACATCCTGAGGAGGAGGAGAATTGAGGGGGGAAGTCAGAAGATCAAAAGTTGGAATGGAGGATATGTGAGGTGGAAGAGGAGATGATGGTGGTGTTGGAACTGGTAAATCAGTGGGGGATTGAGGTGATTGAGGTGGAGTGGGTTGATGGTATTCCTGAATAGGAGATGAGGGGATGTTGGTAAGATCTAGGGGTGGAGAGGTGGCAGAAGATGCAACTGTAGTAGAAATATGAACAGAGGGTGTTGGTTGTTAATGTGGTGGAAGTTGTTGTTGGAGTTGGTGATGTGGTTGTTGAATTACTGGAAGAGATGGAGGTGTGGGGATGATCTCTTCAGTAGGGTGGGGAGTGCCTCTTACAGCCCTAGTGCTTTCAGAAGATGGGGTAGAAGAGGTTGAAGCCTTGGATGGCTTAGTTATGGTCCTCTCCCACCTGCCAAACAAGGTGCATGTGAGCCTCTTGCTGGCATTAATGAATATGGTCTGTGAGACGAGGGATTCAACAGCCTTTTCCTTTAAGAAGATCCCTAGGATCCTTCCAAAACAGACTTCCTTCTTGTTGTTCTTTTTCTTTATCAAATCAAATATGATTTGAGCCCAATTCACTTTCTTCTTATTGACCACTGCACACATGACCAGGAAATGATGCCTGGTGATGTAGTCATGGGCAGTGTGCTTGCCCAGCAAGACTTTTCCCACAATATCTGCCTGAAATTTGTATTCGGCAGATAAGTATTTCTTTAACAACTTATTTAAGTTATCTCCAGCATAACCCATCAGACTCAGCATCATATCATATTCTTCAGAGTCTATGTCTAATTGTTCTTCTCCATTAACCAATCCAAAAATTTTAGTAAGTACGGCGAGAGATAAAGATACAGAGTTACCCGCAATTATTCCGATCATAGTGTTCTCCTCTGATGTAGATGTATAAACCCACTCTTTGATTTCAGTTGCAGACAATTTTATCCTTGTTGACATCAGATTTTTCAGTTTCTGTTCCTCCAGAAGTTCCAGTATATACAGAAATATTAGATCTAAATATTGAAAGGATTCGAAGTCGACGTCAAAGCCCGTGGCAAACTTCATTCCGGTTAGGGCACCTGCTGGAATAGCCATTAGAATCACCTGTAAGAGAGACAAATGACGATCAAGTGCAAGAGAACAGAAAGCGCGGGATGAAGGTCGAAGAAAAACCTATATATAAGGTTTTACAGAATATGAATCGACAAACTCCGTTCCACGAAAATTAAGAAATTCTTTGACCTGAGATCGATAAAATAATTAATATTCAAATAATTCGTCGAGCTTTGTCTGAAGATTTGAAGACATTTCGGCGAGCTCCGTTCGACGAAAGTTTTCTGAAGTGAATTCGTCGATCTCCGTTCGACGAAAGCAACTTCACTCACAGAGAGTTTGTCATCCTTCGTTCGACGAATATCTCACAAACTTTCCATAGTTCGTCAAGCTCCGTTCGACGAACTTTAGCAAATTCGTCGAGTGCAGACTTAAACTAAACTAAGTCTTCTCCATTGATCATTCCCAGCTGATTTATAAAGAAGAGATAATTTCTCTCATCCAGAGGTTTGGTGAATATATTAGCCCTTTGTAAATTAGTGTAGATATAGACAAGCTTAATTTTGTTTTTGTCTACACACTCTCTTATGAAATGATGTCTAATGTCTATATGCTTTGTCCTATGGTGATGGACTGGATTCTGTGCTATGGCTATAGCACTTATGTTATCACAAAGTAGAGTTGAATTATTTAAGTTGATACCATAGTCTAGTAATTGATTTTGTATCCATAGCATCTGAGAACAACAACTACCTGCTGTAATGTATTCTGCCTCAACAGTTGATGTAGATACAGATGACTGTTTCTTACAAAACCAGGGTACTAATCTCATACCCAGGAACTGGCAAGTTCCTGAAATACTTTTTCTATCCACACTGCATCCAACAAAATCAGCATCTGAGTATCCAGTTAACACAAATTCTGATTCTGTGGGATACCATATGCCTAGACTAGGACAACCCTTTATATATCTCAAAATTCTTTTTTAGAAAAATAAGGTGAGATTTTTTTGGGTTCACTTGGAACCTAGTACAATGGCATGTTGCAAACATGATATCAGGTCTGCTTGCTATAAGGTATAACAGGGATCCAACAATGACCCTATATAGTTTCTGATCCACAGGTTTCCCATGTGCATCTGAATCAATTACATCATTTGTAGCCATATGTGTCTTCTTTGCTAAGACATCAGCCATCCCAATTTTTTTGATAAGCTCTGCAACATACTTAGCTTGGGAGATGAAGATGCCATCAGGGAGCTGCTTCACTTGGAGACCAAGGAAGTAGGAAAGCTCACCCATGCTACTCATTTCAAATTTATAATGCATGAAATCAGAGAATCTCTTGCACAATTTTGAATCAGTAGACTCAAATATTATGTCATCCACATATATTTGTACTAACAGTATTTGATCCTTATGATGTCTAGTGAAAAGTGTTCTATCTACAATATCTCTAATGAATTTATGCTCTAATAGAAAGCTGGCTAGAGTCTCATACCAAGCTCTTGGAGCTTGCTTTAGACCATAGAGAGCTTTATGCAATTTGTAAACATAAGAGGGATGAGTTGGAGAAACAAAACCTGGAGGTTGTTCAACATACACCTCTTCCTTGAGTACTCCATTCAAGAATGCACTTTTCACATCCATTTGATAGACCTTGAATCTCTTGTAGGCTGCATAGGCAAGGAATATTCTGATTGCTTCCAACCTTGCAACAGGTACAAAGGTCTGGTCATAATCTATTCCTTCTTCTTGCCTATAACCTTGTGCAATAAGCCTGGATTTATTCCTCACTATTACTCCTTATGCATCCAGCTTGTTTCTGTAGACCCATTTGGTTCCAATGACTGGGTAGTCTTGAGGCCTTGGAACCAAATCCCAAACTCTACATCTCTCAAACTGATTTAATTCCTCCTACATTGCAATGACTAGTGGGGATCTTGCTCTGCATCATGGATGGATAGAGCTTCAATCTGAGAGAGAAAACAGGCATGCATCAAATATTGGTTGAGTTGATGCCTTGTCTGTACACCTGATGATATGTCTCTAATAACTTGAGATTTGGGGTGATCCCTAAGTGTGACAGATCAGCTGGTGGAGTTGGTTCTGCAACAGCATTTGGAATTAATTCCTTCTTTGGAATTATGTTTGCTGTTGGGGGAATATCACTTCCTTAAATGCCTTCATCTTCACTCTCTTCAATGACTTGTGGAGAAGGATGAGTTGGAACCTCTTGGGTAAGGTTTAGTCCATCCAAACTCTCACACAAGTGATGTACCTGCAAGTTGCTTATGGTAGAAATTTCTTTCTCCTTGCAAGACATGTTAGCTTCATCAAAATTAATATGGATAGACTCCTCAATTTTTAAAGTTGATTTATCATAAACCCTATAGGCTTTGCTTTCTTGGGAATATCCTAGAAAAATTCCCTCTTCAGCCTTTGCCTCAAACTTTTTAATATATATTTTATTGTTTGTGTGAATATAATATATACAACCAAAGACTTTAAAATAGTTTAGTTTAGGTTTCTTCCATTTTAGTAATTCATAGGGAGTCCTATTCTTTAGCTTATGTATCAGGCTTCTGTTTAGGACATAGTTTGTAGTGTTCACAGCCTCTGCCCAAAAGGATAGTGGCGTGTAAGCATCTGCAAGTAATGTACCTGCAGCTTCAATGAGTGTCCTATTTTTCCTTTCAGCTACCCCATTTTGTTGAGGAGTTCTAGGAGCCGATAAGAAATGCCTGATACCTTCCTTTTCACAGAACTCATGCATAAGAAGAGACTCAAACTCTATGCCATGATCACTTCTGATCAATGCAACATGAGTAGAGAACTCAATCTGTATGGTCCTGAGAAAATCTGTAAGAACCTTGAAGGTATCTGACTTAAATCTCAGAAAGGATACCCAAGTGAACCTGGAGAAGTCATCTACAATAACCAAAGTGTAGGATTTCTCTCCTAGGCTTTGTAAAACAATGGGTCCAAAGATATCCATATGTATCAAATATAAAATCCTAGGTGAATCACTTTTATTAATGGATTTGAAACTAGATTTAGTTTGCTTGCCTAATTGATAAGCCCTGCAAAGGCCTTCCTTCTTGTAGGGATCAGAAGGTAAATCTCTAACAAGGTTGTCTTTTAATAGCCTAGCAATGTTTTTCATATTAACATGACCTTGTCTTTTATGCCATAAGTCATTCTGGTTACTAATTATTTTAAGTAAACAGATATTAGAATTGGCAGATAAAAAATCAACTAAATATATATTGCCTTGTCTATTCCCAATTAAAACTATTTGGTTTTCTTTATTAAAGATAATACATGAAGATGAACTGAAATGTACATGATAACCTTCATCACATAACTGACTTATGGAGATGAGGTTATGTTTGAGTCATCTGACATAAGTTACTTTCTTGAAAGTAACAACTCCAATCTTCACTTCACCAAAACCTTCTGACTGGCCACATTTGGAATCACCAAAGATAACCTTTGGCCCCAACTTGGACTTATAGTTGGATAGATTGTCCTTGCTGCCTGTCATATGTTTGGAGCAGCCACTGTCCAGGTACCAAGGTTGATTGGTTCAGGGAAAAACATGAGCTTTGCTTTGGTTGAGTGGTTCAGGGAAAAATAGGAGCTTTGCTTCAGGGTGATAGGCCTTCAGGCTTGCAGCCTTGACTAGCAGAGATTCAGGAACTTCTTGACTGATAGGTGTTTGTTGTCCTTGAAGTATCCTGGAGAGTATAAGGAAGAAGAAGACTCTTGATATGGATAGATGTTCTTCTTCTTCAGATTGATGTCACTTCTCTGCTCTAGGGCTTCTAGTTGCTTTGATGATATTGGCCTGAGTGTTCTACTTGTTGATCATTGCCTGTCACTGGTTGTCACTTTTCTGTCTCTGTTTTTCTTGTTATCTCTGTATCTATTTGGACATTTGAATTCCTTAGTCTTGATGGCGAAAGAAATATTCCCGAGAGTAGAAGATGCATTGAGAATTGATCCATAATTAATTCTTCTGTAACTGTCCGCTTGAATGGCTATTATCACTGGGAATGTTGACTATAATTAATCCTCAATTAATTCTGCCAACTGTAATTATTTCCGTCTGAATATTGACTGTAATTAATTCTATCAGCTGTACAAAATTCGTCGTGCTCAGTTTTTACTTTGTCGAGCTGAGTCAGCAGTTTTGCTTAAGCTTCTAGTGTCGACACAGCTTCTGTGGAATGTGTCGACACAAGTCCTGTGTGTCGACAAAATTGCTGCTGGTGTCGACACAGTTGATGTCGACATAGTTGGTGTCGACAGATGATCTGTGTGTCGACACAACTTCTTCTGGTGTCGACACAACCTGGCTATCTGGTTTCGACACAGTCTTGCTGTCTGGTGTTGACACAATCTTGCTCAAGTGTCGACACAATATTTCCCAAGTGTCAACACAGTCTGTCTGGTGTCGACACATCCTTTCCCAAGTGTCGACACAATTGTTGTCTGGTGTCGACACAGACTTTCTTCTGGTGTCGACACAATCTGGCTAAGTCTTTGGCAAACTGTTGAAGGTTGATCCAAGTGATGTTGACTGACTTGACCTAGACTCTAGAAATAAACCTATGACCCTGGCTACACATGTTGGGTCAGACTAAACAAACCTAATAGTGATCCTTGCCCAAATCAGAACTAGGGTTCCAACACTCCTATAACTCTCCTTCTCTTTTGATTTCTGAGAAAATGGTAAGGATTTGAACAGATTTGAACATTCCATTGGATGCGTATTTATAATACCTTTCCAACGCCACCAAAATCGCCTCAATCGGAGGTCTAGAACTCCCAGAAGCCTCAAAATAGTGAAGTGCCCATTACTGAGCTTCTCCGGTCTTGACACGTGGCACAGAGGCGCCACGTGTCGGCACCACAAGGGCTAGCACTGCTGCGTGGTGCTGCAGCAGCGCTAGAGGCTGCCGCATGGCGACCATGTGGCAGCGCCTCATGAAGAGGTGCTGCATGGCGGCGCAACGTGGCTGCCATGCACCTCGCCACGTGGCGGCCATGCAGCTGGCGCTGCTTTCATGCAGTGCCTGCATGGCGCTGCTCCATACATCGCCTGTGTGGCACTGTCGTGGAGTGCCACGTGGCGCTAAACGCCACGTGGTGTGCCGTGGTGCAGCCATGTGGCCAAATATGCCCAGTTTCTTTTCAGACTCTTTTTTTTAGGGTTTTCGCACCTTGAAAATTACAAAATACCTATCCTAGCGTTTTTCGATGTTCCAGACCCATTTTCGGCCTCCGTTTTGCCAAATTCTAAACGGTTGTTGCCTAATTTGAACTTTTTTCATACATGACCCGATTTTGACGAATAAAATATCAATTTTCATGGATTTTGTCATTTCGAGTATAATGCCGGACTTCGTTTTACCAAATTCACATCGATTGCATCAAAAATTGCACATTTTCTAACGGACTCTGATTTTAGCAATTTATATATCGATTTCTATGTTTTTTTGACATTCTGGATTTACTTACGAACATTATTTTTCGAGATTTACGCCGTTTTCGCCAAAAATTGTGAATTTTCTTCAATACTATATGATTATAATAAATAATATGTCAATTTCAAGGTTTTTTGACTTTCCGAATCTAACCGTGGAGTCTATTTTTTAATATTCAGCTTTGTTGGATAAGTTTGAATAAATGTATTACAGTAAAACGTAATCATGTAAACATAGGATATTACATTCTTCCCCCCTTAAAGAATTTTGTCCACAAAATTTGTTATTTCAAACTAGGTTAGGGTATCTCTTTTTCATGTCTTCTTCAAGTTCCCAAGTTGCTTCTTCTACTGACCGTCCTTTCCAAGTAACCTTGATCATTGGTCTACGACTTGCTCCTTAGTTGTTTCTCTTTATGGTCTACGACTTGATCTGGGATAGCTTCGTAGGAGAGGTCTGGATGTATTTCTAACTTTTCGGTGTCGAATTGAATGATATGTGATGGATCATAGATGTATTGTCGTAGCATCAATACATGAAATACATTGTGTATACCACTCATAACTGGGGGTAATTCTAATCTATTGGTAACTGGTCCGATTTTGTTGAGGATCTCGAACGGACCTATATATCTTGGTTTTAGCTTGCCGCTACGACCAAACCTTCGGATACCTGGTCCTGGCTTCACTTTCAAGAATACATGTTCTCCAATCTGGTATTCTATATCCCAGTGTTTTTTGTCAAAATATTTTTTCTGTCTATCTTGAGCAATTTGGATTCGATTTCTGACTAATTGAATAATTCTCTGGGAATCTTCGATCAACTATGACCCTATTATCGCCTTTTCTCCAATTTCGAACCAACAGATAGGAGTTCGACATCTTCTCCCGTAAAAAGCCTCATGTGGTGCCATATGAATGCTTGAATGATAACTGTTATTATTTTTAAATTGCACCATAGGAAGATGTTGTTCCCAACTTCCACCGAAATCTAGGACGCAAATTCTCAATAAATCCTCTAGTGTTTGAATTGTTCTTTCGGTTTGCCCGTCCGTCTGAGGATGATAAGCAGTACTGAAGTTGAGTTGTGTACCCAGAGCTTCTTAGAATGCCTTCCAAAATTGTGAAGTAAACCTTGGAACTCGATTTGATACAATCGATACTAGTACTCCATGAAGTGTCACAATGAGATTGATGTATTTTTGTGCTAATCTTGACAAGGATTCACCTATTCTTATGAGTAAAAAGTGGGTAGATTTAGTGAGTCTGTCCACGATTACCCATATTGCATGACTTCCAGATGACGATCTTGGAAGACCTACAACCAAATCCATTGAGATGTCATCCCATTTCCAAGAGTTTCAAGTGGTATCAGAGGGAGGTTGCTCAAGTAGGACCTAACATTTAGAGCAGATCTCAAAGGGTAACTGAAACAAGTATACTTATGTGTTTAGGAGAGAACCATAAGGAGCTGAGTTCCATAAAACTTCCTATCTGCAGAAAGGAGAGTTTTGGAATCTGGAAAGAGAGGGTAAGGCTGTTTATGGAAGCCTCTGACCCATGAATCTTTGTGACAGTCAAAGGGGGATCTTTTGTCCCTATGAAGGTCTCATCTCTGGATGCAACAGTCCAGACGTCAAAGATATCTTCTAAAATGACCAAGGATGAGGTCTGTTGGATCCCTAGTTAGATTTGGGCTAGGTTCACTAAATTAGGATGTCTGACCCAACATGTATAGCCAGGGTCATGATTGTGTCCTAGAGTCTGTTAAAGTATTAGACCGGGCGGCCTTGCGGTCTTGTCTGGCGGTTTGTTGACCGAGCGGTCTGGCGGTCTCACTCAGAAGCCTGGAGACCGGGCAGTCTATCGGTCTCCCATTGCGGCTTGTTCTTATCCTGCTGGAGTTGCCGAGCGGTTAACGCATCTGTCTAACCGCGCGGCCTGTGCGGTCTCCTTTATATCTAGCCGCTCAGCACTGAGCACTGTACATGTTTAGTCCCATATTGGTTGTTTGTACTCTCTCATATCTCCTCCATTCTATAAAAGGGAGGTCATACCTTTGTAAATGATATCTTTTTTGGATAATAAAATTTCAATAATTCAAAATTCTATCCGTTTATTGTTGCATGTTCGCTACTTTTTACATGGTATCAGAGGACACAGTCTTTTCCTCCTGATTGTGTTCACTCTCTAATTCTCGCAGCTTGTTCCTGCTTTACACGACCTGTCTTTGCGGCTTGCCTTCTCTTCTGCCTGCTACCCTGTTCGCGCGGCTTGTTTCTCCTTGCTTCTCTTCTCTAGCTGCTCTTCGTCGCCACGACCTGTTTAGTTGTCGCCGCGACCTGTTTCCTTCTAGCCACTCCTGCTTCCTAGTCGTTGCGGCCTGCTTATGTTCGCCCGGCTTGCGACTTGTTGTTATCGCCGCTGCTTCTTGACTCCTCTTCTCTTCTGTTCGCTCGGACTTTTCAGTACGTGCGACCTCTTCCCCACTGTGCCTTGGTATGCTTCCTGGCCGCTAGTGTTCGCGCGACTTCTTCCCTTTAAACCGCTGCGGTTTCGCGCGGGTTGCTCTCCTTTTTCCTCTCCCCGCGGCTTCTCTTCTTCTCGCGCGGTTTCTTACTTTTTTCTATGACTAATTCCGGTCTCACCACCCCCGTTATCTCCACCACTCCCGCAGCTCCTCCTCCACCTCCTCTTTCGGGCAACCTTGGCACGCTTTCTAAGCTTATTGGTTCCAACTATCCCGATTGGAGCGTTTCTTTCACCTTTCTTCTTCGCTCTCAGCGCAAGCGTCATCACCTCACCGATGACCCTCCTCCTCGTAACTCTCCTGAATTTGATGACTGGGATGTGAGTGATGCCCTTGTCCGCACTTGGCTGGCCAACATCCTCTCTGATGAGTGCTTTCCCGTCATTCGCCATGATGAGACGGTCAAGGCCGCCTGGCTTCACCTAGCTGCTCTCTATTCGAAGGGGGGACATACGTCCTGCATTTATACTCTCTATGCGGACCTCTTCGCCCGCCCTTCCATGTCTCCTGTTGCGGCTTATCAGCAGGTTCAGGCTCTTGGCGCAGAGATCATCCAGAATCGCCCCTTCTCCGCGGACTTGGCCGAACAGCACAAACACTTCCAGGAACTCCTGGTTGTTTGTTATCTTCTCCGTCTCCCCGATTCCTATGATATGATCCGCCAGCAGATCCTGGGTGAGGCGTAATCTCCTACTTTAGATGCCACCACGGCTCGCATTGTCGCTGTTACTTCGCTACTCCAGCGGCCTCTGTTGGCCTCCCCCCTTCTCAGGACTCCTTTGCTCACCAAGCTCAGAAGGGGGGATCTAGTGGCCGCGGCCACTCCGGCGGACGGGGTTCGTCCAGGTTCCTCTGCTCTCACTATGGTCGTACCGGCCATTCTGTTGACCGCTGCTAGCAGAAACATCCTCATCTTCGCCCTTCCGGTGATGCTCCTTCTTCGGCCTCTGCCTCCTCTCGGCCGTCTGCCTCTGTGGCCACGACTTCAGGTAGTGCCCATGTCGTTACCCAAGGTAAATGGCTGATTGACTCTGGTGCTACAAATCATATGACTGGCAGCCCTCATTGCTTCTCCCGTCTTGAGACACATGACCGCTTGCCCCCGGTTCGTTTGGCGGATGGTTCACCATCACCGGTTCATGGGACGGGCATAGTTCAACTCACCCCATCGCTTTGCTTGGAGGACACTCTCTATGTCCCGAAATTCCCGTGCAATTTATTATCTGTTACTACTTTATGCCGACAACTTCAGTGCTCCGTCTTATTCACTCCAACTGCTTGTTCTTTTCAGGACCCGAGGACCTAGTAGACGATTGCTATTGGGACTGAGAGCGGCGGACTCTATTTCCTCGACAACATTTCCGCTTTGTCCGCCTACTCCTCCTCTATAGATCTGCTTTAATGGCATCTTCGCCTTGGACATCCTCCTCCTCAGATTCTTCGACAGCTTCTGCCCCACTTACCTCCCACCAGTTCTCCGCTCAACTGTGATGCGTGTTAGCTTGGCAAACATCATCGCTCCTCCTTCCCCCCGAAGCAAGGTCGTGGCTCCTCTCGCCCGTTTGATCTCATTCATTCTGATGTCTGGGGTCCTGCTCCTACCCTCACCATTGGTCGGGGTAGTTCCTACTTTGTAACTTTTATAGATGATTTTTCTCGATGTACCTGGGTGTATCTATTAAAAAATCGCTCTGAACTCTTTTCTATTTGGCAATCATTTTATTTTATGATTAAGAATCAGTTTGACATTTCTATTAAAGTTTTACGCTCTGATAATGCAAAGGAATATCTTAGTCATGAGTTCTCCTCTTTCTTTCAACAACATGGTCTTCTTCATCAAACTACTTGTGTTTACACCTCCCAGCAGAATGGGGTGGCGGAGCGTAAAAACCGTCACCTCCTTGATGTTGCTCGTACTCTCATGACGCAGATGCACGTACCTCGCTCCTATTGGGGCTACGCTGTGCTCCTCGCCTGCTATCTCATCAATCGTCTTCCCTCTACGGTTCTCCACGGCCAGACCCCCTTCTCCATTCTCTACCCCCGCAAGGAACCTTTTTCTCTCCCTCTCCGTGTCTTTGGCTGTACGGCTTTTGTTCACGCTCCCTCCGCTACCCGCGACAAGCTTTCCCCCCGTTCCACCAAGTGTATCTTTTTGGGCTACTCTACCACTCAAAAAGGCTATTGCTGTTTTGACCCCGTTCTATGCAAGCAATTTGTCTCCGCGGACGTGACATTTTTCGAGAATGCTTCCTACTTCTCTCCTACCTCCTCTCTTCCTCCTAATGTCTCTGCTTCTCCACCGCCTCTCTCCGTTCCCTCCACGCCTCTCGACATCTCCACCTTTCCCTCCTCTCCTCCACCCTCTCCTTCCTTGTCCGTCTCCCCACCCACCCCTCCTCCCTCTTCTCCGGTGCCGTCTCACTCCAGTCCCGGGCCAGCCTTCTCCACCACGGACGCTCCGGTCGCTGACGCACCCGTCGACCTGGATCTTCCCATTGCTCTTCGCAAAGGGGTGCGGGCATGTACTCAACACCCGCTTGCGGCAGTTGTTTCCTATGATCGGCTTTCTCCTTCTCGCAGGTGTTTTGCCTTGGCTATCTCTGCTCCCTCTACTCCCCACACCTACCAGGAGGCTCATGCTATCCATCATTGGAAATCTGCCATGGATGAGGAGATGGCTACTCTTACTGAAAGGGGGATTTGGACCCTTGTTCCTCCTCCCGTGGGCACTGATGTGGTTGCCTGTCGCTGGGTCTTTGTTGTGAAATTTCGCCCCGACGACACTGTGGATCGCTACAAGGCCCGGCTGGTGGCCAAAGGCTTCACTCAGACTTACGGCATTGATTACTTTGACATCTTTTATCCGGTTGCTCGCCTCAGCACCATCCAGGTTCTTCTCTCTGCGGCTGTTAATCGGGATTGGGCTATTTCCCAGCTTGATGTCAAGAATGCCTTTCTCTATGGCGATCTTTAGGAGGATGTCTATATGGAGCAACCTCCTGGGTATGTTGCTCAGGGGGAGACACGCGTATGCCGTTTGAAGAAGGCCATTTATGGCCTAAAGCAGAGCCCTCGGGCGTGGTTCGACAAGTTCAGTGGTATTGTGGCTACCATCGGCTTTACAAGGAGTTCGGCTGATCACTCCTTATTCATTCGCAAAACGGCCTCGGGACTGGTGGTTTTGGCAGTATATGTGGATGATATTCTTCTTACAGGCGATGACCAAGATGAGGTGGACTTGACGAAGAAACACCTCCGTCAACACTTGATCACGAAGGATATGGGCTCCCCGAAATACTTTTTGGGGATAAAAATCTCTCGGAAACTTGACTCGTTGGTTCTCTCCCAACGGAATTATGCCCTTGATCTTCTACAAGAAGCAGGATTGACAGGTGCCAAACCGGCCCGGTTTCCCATGGCTATTAGAGAAGACAAAACGTGGACGGATGACTCGCCTCTTCTATCTGATGTCGCAAGGTATAGACGTTTGGTAGGCAAACTCATCTATCTCACAGTGACTAGACCCGACATCTCCTATGTTGTGGGCAAGGTCAGTCAGTTTATGCAAGCTTCCAGGGAGTGCCATCTTCAGTCTGCCTTGAAGATTTTAGAGTATGTCAAAGCAGCACCAGGCAAAGGGCTAATCTTTCAGAAGAATGGTCATCTGAGGGTTGAGGCCTACTCAGATTCAAGTTATGCGGATGACAAAGGCGATCGTAAGTCCACATCAGGTTTTTGTACTTTTGTTGGAGGAAATCTTGTGAGTTGGAAGAGCAAGAAATAGTCTGTTGTCTCCAGATCCAGTGTAGAAGCCGAATACCGGAGTATGGCATCAACCACGTGTGAGTTAAAGTGGTTGCGAGCTCTCATGCTTGACCTAGGAGAGGTCTATGACTATCCTCTTCCTATGTTCTGTGACAACAAGGCCGCTATATACATATCCAGAAATTCGGTCTTCCATGAGAGAACAAAGCATATAGAGGTTGACTGCCACTTCATTCGGGAAGAGATTTTGAAGAAACAGATTTGTACTCTGTTTGTCACCTCTGACAAGGAATTGGCAGATATCTTCACAAAGCCGGTCTCTACTTCCTTCTTCCACATTTGTGACAAGCTGAGCATGATTGATATCTATGCTCCATCTTGAGGGGGAGTGTTGAAGTATTAGACCGGGCGGCCTTGCGGTCTTGTCTTGCGGTTTGTTGACCGAGCGGTCTGGCGGTCTCACTCAGAAGCCTGGAGACCGGGCGGTCTATCAGTCTCCCATTGCAGCTTGTTCTTATCCTATTGGAGTTTCCGAGCGGTTAACCCATCTATCTAACCGCGCGGCCTGTGCGGTCTCCTTTATATCTAGCCGCTCAGCACTGTACATGTTTAGTCCCACATTAGTTGTTTGTACTCTCTCATATCTCCTCCATTCTATAAAAGGGAGGTCATAACTTTGTAAATGATATCTTTTTTGGATAATAAAATTTCAATTATTCAAAATTCTATCCGTTTGTTGTTGCATGTTCGCTACTTTTTACAGAGTCTAGGCCATGTCCTTAGAGTCAACACTACATGGACCAGCCGTCAACAGACTGCAGAAGACTCAAGACTTAGAGAAATTCCAAACTCAGAAAATAAGTTCGACGTTCGTCGAACTCAGGCCGACGAAAGTCGTGCTCAGCTCGACGAAATCAGAGACAATTCTCTGAGCTGAGCTCGACGAACTTGAATCTCAGATCAACGAATTCAAGTGTATACTTCAACACCAAGTCCAGAATTCTTCACACTTAACTCTAGTCGACGAACTTAGTTCTCAGGATGATGAACTTAGTTCTCAGGTCGACGATCTGTGGGTATTCTACTTCAACATCTTATTCCAAAAACATCTAAGTATTTGAAGTCCATCTTCACACTCCAGTCGACGAAGTTAGAATATCAGCTTGACGAATTTGGATCTTAGTTCGACGATTTCTGGATCATCTACTTCAACACTATAAGACCAAAAACAACTAAGTATTCTAAGTCCAGAATCACACTCCAGTCGACGAACTCACCATCTCAGCTCGACGAACTTAGACCACAGTCTTGGCAAGATTTATCAAGTAATAGTTAGAAGTTCTCAGCTCGACGAAACTAGTTCTCAGGTCGATGAACCCAATTCTGAGGTCGACGATTTCTGGACATGTTACTTCAACATTTTTAAGTCCAAGAAACATGGAGTTCTGTTATTCAGTCGACGAAGTTATATTCTCAGCTCGACGAATGATGCACAGAATTGACAGGTCTAGAGACAGTAGTTGTCAGTTCTTAGGTCGATGATCTTGGATCTCAGCTCGACGAACAAAGATTATCTGGTCGACAAACTTGACTTCTCTGCTCGATGAAGTCTGGACACAGTTCGACGAATTCTGCTCAACGAATTCTGTAAAGTTCCAGACTTAGAAATTTCCCTCCCTCTATCTCTCTTCTATTACAATAATTCCTGAGTAATCAATGCATAAATATTCTCTGAATATTACCGTTAGAAGCAAGCATTGATTACGGTCTTCATCAGGATTATTGCTTGCCTTTTTTCCATGGGACAGTTGGGGAAACCAATCAATGCAAATATTCTCCAGGCCATCAGAATTCAATGCAGAAAGGAATTCAAATTTCAAAAGGCAATTTACATAGAATATATAAAAGGGATTTCCTTTCTCTTCCTGAATAGCTCTCTAGTAGTAGTCAGAAATATACAGTGAACAAGGATTTTCTTCATCTCTCTCTCAACAACACACAGAGAATATACAGACTACAAAGCTCACAGGGCAACAACACTATCAAGAGACAAGAAGCCCTAGCCCTAGACCAGACAAAGAACATCAAGCTGAAGAAGAAGAAGAACAACCATTCAAATCAAGAGTCTTCTTCTGTCTTCATTCCAGGATTCTTCAAAGGACAACAAACATTCAATCTGTCAAGGAGTTCCTAGAATTCATCTGGTCAAAGTAAAAGTCTGAAGACCTATCACCCTGCAGCAAAACTTCAACTTCCTGAACCATTCAATATCTCAGGGGAGCGCTTTTCTAAAATCAAGATCCACAAAAGACTTCTCTGTTGTATCTGAGAAAGAGAAGACAAAATCACTCTCTCACCCCCACTGTATAAATGGTTCTTAACTCCCTTCAAAAGTTATTCCTGGTTGCAAGTCACCTGATCAAAAGACTTGAGGTTTGGTTTTTGAGCACCTAATCAAAAGCTCATTGGTGGCAGTCACATGATCAAAAACCTGAGTGGATTCCTACCAGGGTGGTAGAAGAGTGGATGTACCCAAGTTTAGGGGAACCACTATAAAATTCTTGTGTTGTCTGGGTTGCTCTTTTTCTTTTGTTCTTGTTGTGGCTGTGATAACTAGGTTGCTGTGTTTGTGTTTTTAATTTAATTCCCGCAACACTAGAACTAGTTTGAATTAGTTAGAAAATTTTTATAAACCCTAAATACTCTATTCATCCCCCTCTAGAGTATTTCAGATCTAACCCTTACTTTCAATTGGAATCAGAGCAAGGTTCCTTTGGTTGTACAAGCTAACCCTTGAACCAAAGATCCTGAGTTAGATCTGCCTTTTACTTCCATTAAGATTATACACACAGCATGACACAGAACAAAGACTATGCAAGCACCAGACCTTCAGTATGTAATCTATATAGGTTTACCATCTAGAAGACAAGAATTATGTTATATATGAACTTTATTGATGAGGATATCTACAATTCCATCTTGACAGGTCCTCCTCAAGCCACTGCCTCTACATCTACAGCAGCTTCAAGCACAAATGCAGTTCCACCACCTGAGTGGACTGAAGCCCAGAAGAAAGCAAAGGTTGCTGATGCCAAGGACATGAACATTCTGGCCCAAACAATGTCAGATGACCTTTTTTAGAAAGTGGCTGAATGCACATCAGCCAAGGCCATCTGGGATTCCTTAAATCAAATGATGGCTGGATCTGCTGATCAAAGAAAAGATAGAAGATCCAACCTCATATCACAATATGAGAATTTTAAGAAGGAGGAAATAGAATCAGTTGCTGATATATACAACAGGCTGAGCTCAATCATCAATAAGCTAAAGACATTGGACAAGGACATCACCCTCACTGAGGTGAATGACAAAATCCTTATGTACTTCCCAAGCACATGGGATTCAAGGATCTGGCCAATCAAGTAGGCCAGAAGCCTAAATGAGATTTCCACAAAATCTCTTTTAGGAAAGCTCAAGTCTTATGAGCAGCTTATCAAATCCAGAGAAGCAGCTGAGCAGAGAACATCTCCACCAGCAAGGAAGGAGCACTACATAGCTTTTAAAGCTATTGAAGAAGCTGAAGCCTCAACTGTGAATGAAGAGCTGATGAGTCTCTTTGCCAAGAGATTCTATAAAATGGCAAGGAAGGATTTTAGAAGAAAGTCATCCAGGCAGGATGAAAAGCCAAGGTATGACAAAACCCCAACAAATGAAGTGGTTTGCTTTGACTGCAGGAAACCTGGAAACTTCATCTCAGAGTGTCTAGAAAATCAAAAGAAGGAAAAGAGAAGAGAGAAGGACTCTAGAAGACAGCAAAGCAGCAAGCCTTCCTCTAGCAAATACAAGAAGAAGGAGAAAGGCTTTGTAGCTGAAAGCTGGAGTGAAACTAAGGACGAATCCACATCCTCCAGTTCCAGTGAAGATGAGGAAGAGGCAAGGGCCAAAGAAGTATGCCTCATGGCCATTGATGCCTCCATGAGTCATTCAGATGAAGAAGAGTTTGGCAATGAAGGAGCTTCAGAAACAGAAGCTGATCAGGTACTCTTATCCTTTGATTATAATTCTGATGCTTTTAAAATTGAGTTTAAAACAATGTGCATTGATTTAATAAATTCAAAAAAGGAAATCGAGGCACTTAGGGAAAAATTATCAAACCAGCAAAACATCATCTCTGAAAACATCAAGTTAAAAGAAGAACTAATATCAACTAATAAACAAATTACTCTTTAAAAACTGAACTATGTGAGGCCAAACAACTTGAGGAGTCTCTCAATGGGAGAAGCCTTAAGCTGATGAACATTACAAGCATAGTTAATGCCAGACTAAATGGCAAGCTGGGTTTGGGTGCATCATCAAGTTTGTCCCTATTCTTAAGAAGAATATTTTATCAACCCCCATCAAATTTGTTTCTACTAAGGGCAAAGAAATAAAAAACCATAAACAAACTACAGAAGAAATGCCCAAATTAAAAGATCAAAATAACAGAAACCAGAAAACCCTAAATAAAAACAAAGTTCAGCAGATTTCGTCGAACTTAGATCGACAAAATGTGGCCAGTTCGTCGAACTCAAATCGACGAATGCTGAACGCAAACTTATATAATAATCATTCGTCTTACTGCGATCGACGAACTTGGGGCATAGAAAATGAACTTGTTCATTCTCTGAGCAGAGATCGACGATCTCATCCCATTTCGTCAAACTCTGGTCGACGAACTCACAACAATTCGTCGAACCCAGTCAGACTTAACAAAAACTATAATTATAACACCAACTCCAATGAATCAAGGAAACCATTTAACCCACTTGCTGATTGGACAATTCCACCCAGAAGATATCATCCATTAGGATATAAATCACAACCAGAATTTTCTGTGATTTCAAGCTTCTCTTATCAACAATATAAAAGACCCAAGGTAACCTGGGTCAAGAACAACTAACTATTTTTATTTCAGGAAAAGGGCTGTCCAGTGATTAATCAAACATGGTACTTGGACAGTGGATGCTCCAAACATATGACTGGAAGCTAGGACAACCTAATCAACTACAAGTCCAAGCTGGGACCAAAGGTTATCTTTGATGACTCAAAGTGTGGCCAATCTGAAGGCTATAGAGAAGTAAGGATTGGAGCAGTCACATTCAAGAAGGTGACTTATGTAGAAGGACTCAAGCATAACCTCATCTCAATAAGCCAATTATGTGATGAAGGTTATCAGGTACATTTCGATTCAAAAACTTGTATTATTTCTAATAAAGAAAAACAAAATGTTTTAATTGGAAATAGACAAGTAAACATTTATTTAGTTGATTTCTATTCTGCCAATTCAGATATTTGTTTGCTTAATCTAGTTTGCAATCAAAATGAATTATGGCATAAAAGGTTAGGACATGTAAACCTGAAAACCATTGCTAGGCTATCTAAAGACTATCTTGTGAGAGGTTTACCTTCTGGTCCCTACAAGAAGAAATGCCTTTGTAGGACTTGTCAACTAGACAAGCAAACTAAATCTAGCTTTAAATCAATTAATAAAAATGATTCACCTAGGATTTTGTATTTGCTACACATGGATCTCTTTGGACTCATTGCTGTACAAAGCCTAGGAGGGAAATCCTACACTTTAGTTATTGTAGATGACTTCTCAAGGTTCACTTGGGTGTTCTTTCTGAGATCTAAGTCAGATACCTTTAAAGTTCTTACAGATTTTCTCAGGACCATATAGATTGAGTACTCTACTAATGTTACATTGATCAGAAGTGATCATGGTATAGAGTTTGAGTCTCTTCTTATGCATGAGTTCTGTGATAAGGAAGGTATCAGACACTGCTTCTCAGCTCCTAGAACTCCCCAACAAAATGGGGTAGTTGAAAGGAAAAATAGGATCCTAATTGAAGCTGCAGGCATATTACTTGCAGATGCTTACATGCCCCTATCCTTTTGGGCAGAGGTTGTAAGCACATCAAATTATGTACTGAATAGAAGCTTGATACATAAACTAAAAAATAGGACTCCCTATGAATTACTTAAAGGGAAGAAACCTAAAATCACCTATTTTAAAGTATTTGGATCTGTAAGCTATATACATAATAATAACAAGAAAAACATTAGAAAGTTTGAAGCTAAGGCTGAAGAGGGAATCTTTCTAGGATATTCTCAAGTAAGCAAAGCTTATAGGGTGTTCAATAAATCAACCTTAAAAATTGAGGAATCTATACATGTTACCATTGATGAAACTAACATGTCTTATAAGTAGAAAGAGATTTCTACCAGTAATCCTTTGCAGGTACCTCACTTGTGTGAGAAGTTGGATGGACTAAACCTCACCCAAGAGGCTCCAACACATTCTTCTCCACAAGTTGATGAAGACAGTGAAGAAGAAAGCACTGAAGTGACTGAACATCATCCAACAACAAACATAATTCCACAAGAGAAATTAAATCAAAATGCTGTTGCTGAACTAACTCCACGCACTGATCTTGTCACACTAAGGGATCACCCTAGATCCCAAGTGATTGGAGACATAACAGTACTTGTACAGACAAGGCATCAACTCAACCAAGACTTGATGCATGTCTGTTTTCTCTCTCAAGTTAAGCCCCAATCCATACATGATGCTGAGCAAGATCCCCACTGGATCATTACCATGCAAGAGGAACTCAACTAGTTTGAGAGATGTAGAGTTTGGGATTTGGTTCCAAGACCCAAAGACTACCCAGTCATTGGAACTAAATGGGTATATAAAAACAAACTAGATGTCCAAGGTGCAATTGTGAGGAACAAGACTAGGATTGTTGCTCAAGGATATAGGCAAGAAGAAGGCATAGACTATGATCAAACCTTTGCACCAGTTGCAAGGTTAGAGGCAATCAGAATCTTTCTTGTCTATGCTGCCTACAAGAAGTTCAAGGTATATCAGATGGATGTAAAGAGTGCTTTTCTAAATAGAGTACTAAAAGAAGAGGTTTATGTTGAATAACCTCCAGGTTTTATTTCTCCAACTCATCCCTCTTATGTATTTAGATTACATAAAGCCCTCTATGGTCTAAAGCAAGCTCCAAGAGCTTGGTATGAGACCTTAGCTAGCTTTCTGATAGAGCATGATTTCACTAGAGGCATAGTAGATAAAACACTATTCACTAGACACCATAAGGATAAAATCTTGTTAGTACAAATCTATGTGGATGACATCATATTTGGATCTACTGACTCTAAACTATACAAGAGATTTTCAGACCTCATGCATTCTAAGTTTGAGATGAGTAGCATGGGTGAGCTCTCCTACTTCCTTAATCTCCAAGTGAAGCAGCTACCCGATGTCATCTTCATCTCCCATGCTAAGTATGCTAAAGAGCTTCTTAAGAAGTTTGGGATGGCTGATGCCTCAGCAAAGAAAACACCTATGGCTACTAATGCTGTAATAGATTCTGATCCACATGGGAAACCTGTTGACCAGAAGTTATATAGGGGTATTGTTGGGTCCCTACTATATCTTACAGCTAGCAGACCTGATATCATGTTTGCCACATGCCTTTGTGCTAGGTTCCAAGTGAACCTTAAAGAATCTCACCTAATTTTTCTAAAAAGAATTTTGAGATATATAAAGAGTTGTCCCAGTGTAGGCCTATGGTATCCTACAGAGTCAAAATTTGATTTAATTGGATATTCAAATGCTGACTTTGCTGGATGCAGGGTTGACATGAAAAGTAACTCAGGAACTTGTCGGTTCCTTGGTATGAGATTAGTCTCTTTATTTTGTAAGAAGCAGTTATCTGTGTCTACATCAACAGCTGAAGCAGAATATATAGCTGCTGGCAGTTATTGTTCCCAGATGTTGTGGATTCAAAACCAACTCCTAGACTATGGTTTCAACTTAAATAATTCAACTCTACTATGTGATAACACAAGTGCTATATCCATAGCACAAAATCCAGTCCATCACAATAGGACTAAGCATATAGACATTAGTCATCATTTCATTAGAGAGTGTGTAGACAAAAACAAAATTAAGCTTGTCTATATCTACACTAATTTACAAAGAGCTGATATTTTCACCAAACCTTTGGATGAAAGAAATCACTTGTTCTTTATAAATCTGCTTGGAATGATCAATGGAGAAGCCTTAGTTTAATCTGTCTGCACTCGACGAATTTGCCAAAGTTCGTCGAACGGAGCTTGACGAATTGGGGAAAGTTCTTGAGATATTCGTCGAACGGAGATCGACGAACTCTCTGTGAGTGAAGTCATTTTCGTCGAACGGTGATCGACGAATCTACTTCAGAAAACTTTCGTTGAACGGAGCTCGACGAAATGTCTTCAAATCTTCAGACTAAGCTCGACGAATTATTTAACTCCAAATTCTTTTGTCGACCTCAGATCGAAGAATTATTTTATTTTTCGTGGAATGGAGTTTGTCGATTCATATTCTAGAAAATCTTATATCTTGGTTTTCTTCAACCTCCATCCCGCGCTTTCAGTTCCTTTGCACTTGATTGCCGTTTTTCTCTTGTAGGTGCTCTAATGGCAATTCCAGCAGGAAATCTTGTGGCAATGAAATTCGACACTGGCTTTGATGTCGATTTCGATTCCTTCCAGCATTCCGACCCAATCTTTCTGGAAATACTGCAACTGCTTGAAAAATACAAATTGAAGAATCTGTTGTCCACTAGGATAAAGATATCTGCCACTAAGATCAGAGAATGGGTCTATACCTCCTCCACCACAGATGAGAACACCCTAACAGTGACAGTATCAGGTAATGCTATTTCTCTTACTCCCACTGTCCTAACAGAAATCTTTGGGTTAAGTAATGGGGAAGAAGAATTAGAAATGGATACTGAGGAGTTTGATATGATGTCGAGTATGATGGGTTACTCTGGAGAAACCCCAAATAAACTGCTGAAGAAACACATGTTTGCTGAATTCAAATTCCTAGCAGACATTGTGGGAAAAGTGTTGCTGGGGAAGCACACTGCACATGACTATATAACCAGACACAATTCCTGGTTATGTGTGTTGTGGTCAACAAGAAGAAGGTCAACTGGGCTCAAATCATGTTTGATCTGATTAAGAAAAAGAATACAAAGAAAGAGGTGTTTTTTGGAAGAATATTAGGGATCTTCCTGAAGGAAAAGGCTGCTGAATCACTGGTCTCCCAGACCATATTCATAAATGCCTCTAAGTGGCTCACCTGTGCTCTCTTTGGCAGGTGGGAGAGGACTATCACCAAGCCCTCCAAGGCTTCTTCCTCCTCCACTAGGCTTTCTGAGAGTACTAGGGCTGCTCCAGCCACTTCCCTCCCTACTAAAGAGATCCCTCCTCCACCTCCCTTACCTCCAACCATCCCACCTCACCATCAAATGCTACAACAACCCTCTTCCACAATTCTTTCTCTTCAATAACCACAACAATAACCATAACAACAACCAATTCATATTCCTACTCCAGCTTCCTCTCCTGCAACTTCTCCATAAATAAATATCACTGAAATTCCCTCCTCTCCCATTCAGGAATACCAATAAACCACTCCTCCTCAAGCACCACAACCAACCCCACCTCAATCCCCCGATGGTAACACCCATTAACTCCCCACCTTCATCTCCCTTACCCCACATCTGGACAACATCCCATTCTTCAATCTGCCTTCACCCCCCCTCATTACCTCTACTCCTCAGGATGACTTAATGCAAGATGCAACACCTGCACCTCCACCTCCACCATCCTCCTCCATTTCTACCTCTGTCACACCTGCTCCACCTTCTACACCACCCTATGCAGCTCCACTATTGGATCCTTCCATCATACCACAACTCGTTGCACTTCTCACTCCCCTTCTTAAAACCATTATAGTAGAGGCCATTTCACCTCTTGCTACTTCCCTCTCCTCCCTAGCTGCCCAAATATCTGCTCTTTCTGCTCCTCCCTCTTCAGTTAGGGGTCTGGCTCCAGTATACACTGAAACCAAGCAGGGGGAGATACTCAATGAAGAAGCAGCATCAGAAATAGTAGCAGAAGTAACAACAGTAACAATAACAGTAGATGCAGCAGCAGACACAACAAAACAAGAAGCAGCTGAAGCAGAAGCAGAACCAACAGTAGCAGAAGTAGATGCTGATACAGATTTATTTAATTTAATTCATTTTATTAAATATGATATAGACATAGATGAGCAGGTCCCAGAGGACATAACAACTGCTGGTGATTTTATTATAAATCCCATAGTAGATTTGTTAAATTTATTGAGAACTTTTGATACAACCTATTTTAATAACCTTCAAGCAGACAACACTAAGCCATCTTTGGCTATAATTCCATATACCTCACCTATAAGGCTCAAGGTTTCCATGCAACTCAAGGCTAGTTTTGTTACAATAGAGGTTCCAGCTGTTCCAACTCCTCCCAGAGCTGTTTCACCCATTACTTCATCCCCTCCAAAAGATATTTCTGCTCCAGTTTTTGTTATGGATGATTCTCCCATGCCTGATCTTGATGCATTGATCATGACTGACATTGAAGAGGAAAATAAGTCAGTTGCTGAAAGCACTGAAGTGTACAGTTCTCCAGCTCCAGCTCTAGTTCTAGTTCCAGCTCCTCCTCCAGCTCCCTCCCAGGCATAGAAACCTCTGATATCTGCTGAAGCCCTAAAAGAGATAAATGCAATGTATGATAATCCTCAGGATTCTACTGATGATGATGAGGAGGAGGAGGAGGACTCAGATAATGAGCCAAAGAAAAAGAAAGTGTCTAAGAAGAGGAAAGCTTCTCCACCCCCTGCCCCAAAACCCAATTCTACAAATGACACACCATACTATATACTTCAAAAGTTCACACCTTATAAGGGCATACCAGCATGGATGTGGCTGTCCAAGAATGAACAGAAAGAAATGGAGAGAAGCAGAAGATATTCTCCTCCTCCACAGAGATTTAGAAAGGACCCTCCTCCTCCTCCTCCAGCTGCTGGTGCTTCCAGTTCATCAACTCAAAGGACTACACAGTTTTAAACTTATCAAAGACAGTAGGGTAGGTCCTCATCTTCAGGAAGAAGCCAGCAAAGTCATTATTCATCTTGCAAGCAGCACCATCAACAACAACAGCATCATCAATAACATCAACAAAAAAAATTCACTGAGCATTAAAAGGCTGAAAGCCCCAAAAGACCTGCTTCCCCTCCTGTACTTTTTAAGGATCCAGAGACAGCTACAACAGCTAGGATGGCCAGGTTCCAGGAACTGGTTGGCCTTTCCATGATTAATAAAGCTAAAGCTGAAGGGAAGGATACTTCTCAATACTCTACAATGTCCAAGTACAAAAAGGAAGAACTGAACAGGTTTGCTAAGGCCAATAAGTTCTTTAATGTTGATGATTATATGAAACTACATCCAGAAGCAGTAGTGCTTAGGGCTACATCTCTTAATATCATTGGGGCTGCTGACATGACAATGACCAAGGCCCAAACTGCAGATCCTAACAAGGAGATAAAGTTTACTCAGCCAGGTGAGAAGGCCAAAGAGGAAAATCACAAGGAACAAAGGAAGAAGAAGTAAATTATAAATTGTTTTCAGTATTTCTATTATTTCAAAAACTGCTGGTTATATTCTGATACAAAGCTCTGTGTATATCTATATCTGCTGTATATTTTAAATTTTTCATGCCAGATATATGTTTTAATTCTTTATTATTAATGTGAGTCTATAATTAGTGACCTTAACCAAATAGGGGGAGATTGTTGGATCCCTAGTTGGATTTGGGCTAGGTTCACTAAATTAGGATGTTTGACCCAACATGTATAGCCAGGGTCATGTCCTTAGAGTCAACACTACATGGACCAGCCATCAATAGACTGTAGAAGACTCAAGACTTAGAGAAATTCCAAACTCAGAAAATAAGTTCGACGTTCGTCGAACTCAAGTCGACGAAAGTTGTGCTCATCTCGACGAAATCAAAGACAATTCTCTGAGCTGAGCTCGATGAACTTGAATCTTAGGTCGATGAATTCAAGAGTATACTTCAACACCAAGTCCAGAATTCTTCACACTTAACTCCAGTCGATGAACTTAGTTCTCAGGACGACGAACTTAGTTCTCAGGTCGACGATCTCTGGGTATTCTAATTCAACATCTTATTCCAGAAACATCTAAGTATTTGAAGTCCAGCTTCACAATCCAGTCGATGAAGTTAGAATATCAGCTCGACGAATTTGGATCTTAGTTCGATGATTTCTGGATCATCTACTTCAATACTATAAGACCAGAAACAACTAAGTATTCTAAGTCCAGAATCACACTCCTGTTGACAAACTCACCTTCTCAGCTCGACGAACTTAGACCACAGTCTTGGCAAAATTTATCAAGTAACAGTTAGAAGTTCTTAGCTCGACGAAACTAGTTCTCAGGTTGATGAACCCAGTTCTGAGGTCGACGATTTTTGGACATCTTACTTCAACATTTTTAAGTCTAAGAAATAAGGAGTTCTGTTATTCAGTCGACGAAGTTATATTCTCCGCTCGACGAACTTGATGCATAGAATTGATGGGTCTAGAGAAGCAGTTGTCAGTTTTTAGGTCGACGATCTTGGATATCAACTCGACGAACAAAGATTATCTGGCCGACGAACTTGACTTGTTTGCTCGACGAACTCTGGACACAGATCGACGAATTCTGCTCAATGAATTCTATAAAGTTCCAGACTTAGAAATTTCCCTCCCTCTGTCTCTCTTCTATTGCAATAATTCCTGAGTAATCAATGCATAAATATTCTCCAAATATTACCATTAGAAGCAAGCATTGATTACAGTCTTCATCAGGATTATTGCTTGCCATTTTTCCATGGGACAATTGGGGAAACCAATCAATGCAAATATTCTCCAGGCCGTCAGAATTCAATGCAAAAAGGAATTCAAATTTCAAAAGGCAATTTACTTGGAAAATATAAAAGGGATTTTCTTTCTCTTCCTGAACAGCTCTCTAGCAGTAGTTAGAAATATACAGTGAACAAGGATTTTCTTCATCTCTCTCTCAACAGCACAAAGAGAATATACAGACTACAGATCTCACAGGGCAACAACACTGTCAAGAGACAAGAAGCCCTAGCCCTAGACCAGACAAAGAACATCAAGCTGAAGAAGAAGAAGAATAACCATTCAAATCAAGAGTCTTCTTCTGTCTTCATTCCAAGATTCTTCAAAGGACAACAAACATTCAATCTGTCAAGGAGTTCCTGGAATTCATTTAGTCAAAGCAAAAGTATGAAGACCTATCACCCTGCAGTAAAGCTTCAACTTCCTGAACCATTCAATATCTCAGGGGGAGATCTTTGCTAAAATCAAGATCCACAAAAGTCTTCTCAGTTGTATCTGAGAAAGAGAAGATAAAATCACTCTCTCACCCCCACTGTATAAAGGGTTCTTAACTCCCTTCAAAAGTTATTGCTGTTTGCAAGTCACCTGATCAAAAGACTTGAGGTTTAGTTTTTGAGCACCTGATCAAAAGCTCATTGGTGGCAGTCACCTGATCAAAAACCTGAGTGGATTCCTACTAGGGTGGTAGAAGAGTGGATGTACCCAAGTTTAGGGGAACCACTATAAAATTCTTGTAATGTCTGGGTTGCTCTTTTTATTTTGTTCTTGCTGTGGCTATGATAACTAGGTTGCTGTGTTTGTGTTTTTAATTTAATTCCTGCAGCACTAGAACTAGTTTGAATTAGTTAGAAAATTTTTATAAATTCTAAATACTCTATTCACCCCACCTTTAGAGTGTTTCAGATCTAACCCTTACTTTCAAAGTCATATTGGCTGCACTGGACAAGAGAGGACAAAACATAATTGTTAGTGTCATAGATGATTCTACCTTTTAGAATCTCGTTCACTACTAGACCTTCAAGGAAATATGGGACACTCTTGTGATCTATATGGAGGGACTGAAGAGGTCAGAGATGATAGGAAGTCGATGCTCAACCAGGAGTGTGAGGCATTAAGGCAGGCCAAGGGAGAGAGTATAGCTGCTTGCTATGAAAGATTCTTCAGAATAGTGAATGAGCTGAGGACTTATGAGAGGGTCTGTCACACCCTTGCCCGGTAAGCTCAAATTAACGAGGCGGGAACAGTAAATGTGAGTTGTGGATCCATTTACAGTTACACATTTCAAAGCAAGAAATGAAAAAAATTAACAAAACTATTATTTTTATTCATAATCAAAGGAGGTTACATGGATACATCATTGATACATCATCTTATTTATACATAGTGCACACATGATATAATATATTTTCCTCACTGCCCACAATCGCCCTGGTCCGCATCGGTACCTAAAAACATAGTAGGCCGGTGATCATTTTCACTCACCCTGAAAGAATAATACAGTACAATATGCATGGATGAATAAAATGCAAGTTCATTATTAATAAAATACTTAATTTTATTTATTTACTGAAAACATTTAATTTATCCAAATCTTTTTCTGACATGATTGGTGCATGTTAAATGTTGAATGTATGCATCCAATACATTTTATACTGTACAACATTTCATAGCATCGTGCTGTTCCTGCATAATAGCAGTTTCATAGCATCGTGCGTTTTACAACACAATAGCGGTTTATCGTATAATAACGATTTCATAGCATTATGCGTTTTATGGCACAATAACACATATTTCAGAGTTTCAGAATGTATGCATGAATGTTCTAGCTTAGGATATCATTATCACGTGAATACACGTAATTCCACACTTCGTTATGTTTATCAAAATAGTCAAATCATCTTATAATAAAATAAGCTGATATGTAAAAACTGTATTATTTTCCACCTACCTCGATTTCGGCGTTTGACTTAATATCGGGCACTGTCTTGACGCACTTTTAGAAATTTGGGCTTCAGCTCTCAAAAACAGTATTTGAGCAGTACTTTAACACAAATTAAGGTTGAAATCTTTTTGTAAAAACTGTCCCGAAGCTTCCCCTAAATTTTCGCAGCATTCTGACACACTCTCTCCTATATCTCTCCTTCTCTCTTGATTTCCAAGAAAATGTTAAGGATTTGAACTGATTTGAAAATTCCATTGGATGCGTATTTATAATACCTTTCCAACGCCACCAAAATAGCCTCAATCGGAGCTCTAGAACTCCCAGAAACCTCAAAATAGTGAAATGCCCATTACTGGGCTTCTCCAGTATTGACACGTGGCACAGAGGCGCCACGTGTCGGCACCACAAGGGCCAGTGCTGCTGCGTGGTGCTGCAGCAGCGCTGGAGGCTGCCACATGGCGGCCATGTGGTAGCGCCTCATGAAGAGGCGCTGCATGGCGGCGCAACATGGCTGCCATGCACCCCGCCACGTGGCGGCCATGCAGTTGGCGCTGCTTTCATGCAGCGCCTGCATGGCGCTGCTCCATGCAGAGCCTATGTGGCACTGTCTTGGAGCGCCACGTGGCGTTAAACGCCATGTGGTGTGCCGTGGTGCAGCCATGTGGCCAAATATGCCCGGTTTCTTTTCAGACACTTTTTTGGTTGTTTTCGCTCCTATGAAAATTACGAAAATACCTGTCGTAGCGTTTTTCGATGTTCCAGACACATTTCCGGCCTCCATTTTGCCAAATTCCAAACAGTTGTTGCCTAATTTGCACTTTTTTCATACATGACCCGATTTTGACAAATAAAATATCGATTTTCATGGATTTTGTCATTTTGAGTATAATGCCGGACTTCGTTTTACCAAATTCACATTGATTGCATCGAAAATTGCACATTTTATAACGGACTCTGATTTTAGTAATTTATATATCGATTTCTATGTTTTTTGGCATTCTGGATTTACTTACTAATTTTATTTTTCGAGATTTACGTCGTTTGCGCCAAAAATTGTGAATTTTCTTCAATAATATCTGATTATAATACATAATATGTCAATTTCAAGGTTTTTTGACCTTCCGAATCTAACCGTAGAGTCCATTTTTTGATATTCAACTTTGTTGGATAAGTTTGAACAAATTTATTACAGTAAAACGTAATTATGTAAACATAGGATATTACATTCTTCCCCCTTAAAGAATTTCGTCCACGAAATTTGTTATTTCAAACTAGGTTAGGGTATCTCTTTTTCATGTCTTCGTCAAGCTCCCAAGTTGCTTCTTCTACTGACCGTCCTTTCCAAGTAACCTTAATCATTGGTATAGATTTGCTCCTTAGCTGTTTCTCTTTATGGTCTACGACTTGATCTGGGATAGCTTCGTAGGAGAGGTCTGGATGTATTTCTAACTTTTCGGTGTCGAATTGAATGATATGTGATGGATCATAGATGTATTGTCATAGCATCAATACATGAAATACATTGTGTATACCACTCATAACTGGGGGTAATTCTAATCTATTGGTAACTGGTCCGATTTTATTGAGGATCTCGAACGGACCTATATATCTTGGTTTTAACTTGCCGCTACAACCAAACCTTCGGATACCTGGTCCTCGCTTCACTTTCAAGAATACATGTTCTCCAATCTGGTATTCTATATCCCGGTGTTTTTTGTCAAAATATTTTTTCTGTCTATCTTGAGCAATTTGGATTCGATTTCTGACTAATTGAATAATTCTCTGGGAATCTTCGATCAACTGTGGCCCTATTATCGCCTTTTCTCCAATTTCGAACCAACAGATAGGAGTTCGACATCTTCTCCCGTATAAAGCCTCATATGGTGCCATCTAAATGCTTGAATGATAACTGTTATTATTTGTAAATTGCACCATAGGAAGATGTTGTTCCCAACTTCCACCGAAATCTAGGACACAAATTCTCAATAAATCCTCTAGTGTTTGAATTGTTCTTTCGGTTTGCCCATCCGTCTGAGGATGATAAGCAGTACTGAAGTTGAGTCGTGTACCCAGAGCTTCTTGGAATGCCTTCCAAAATCGTGAAGTAAACCTTGGATCTCGATATGATACAATCGATACTGGTACTCCATGAAGTGTCACAATGAGATTGATGTATTTTTGAGCTAATCTTGACATGGATTCACCCATTCTTATGGGTAAAAGTGGGCAGATTTAGTGAGTCTGTCCACGATTACCCTTATTGCATGACTTCCAGATGATGATCTTGGAAGACCTACAACCAAATCCATTGGGATGTCATCCCATTTCCAAGTCAGAATTGGTAGGGGTTGAAGTACACCTCCTAGTTGATGGTGCTCAGCCTTAACCTGCTGACAGGTTAAGCACTATTGCACAATTCTCGCAACGTCTGCTTTCATACCCGGCCACCAAAAGTTCATTTTTAGGCCGTGGTACATTTTTGTCGCACCAGGATGAATAGAAAATTTCGATTGATGAGCTTCCTTCAATAACTGATTTCGAACATCATTAATAGTGGGATTCCATATTGATCTCAACATCGCAAGATGCTGCGTTCATCAATATGAAACTTGGATTAAGATTTCTCTATTAAATATTTTGTCATCTTTCTCCATTCTTCATCTTGTTGTCCTTCACGAATCTTCTGCAACCAATCAAGGGATACAATCAGCTGCATCAGAATTGATCTGCAAGATGATGTTCCTGAATCCAACTTCAACCTCTCCATATCTATTATAAGAGAGTAAGCCTTTATCTTTGTCTCAGACCTTCGACTTAATGCATCTGCTACTATATTTGTCTTGACTGGATGCTATAGGATCTCTAAGTCATAATCCTTAATAAGTTCGAGCCATCTTATTTGTCGCATGTTCAAATACTTCTGGTTCAAGAAATATTTCAAACTCTTGTGATCTGTAAATACTCGACATTTTGTCCCTAGAAGATAATGTCTCCATATTTTTAGAGCAAAAACTACTGCGGCGAGTTCTAAATCATGCACAGGGTAATTCTTTTGGGCCCCCTTCAACTGTCGAGAAGAATAGGCTATAACTTTTTCTTGTTGCGTTAGTACACACCGTAATCCTTGATAAGATGCGTAACTATAGATTTGAAAACCTTCATAGCCATTAAGAAGAGATAAGATTGGTGCAGATACTAATAATTGTTTGAGCATTTGGAAGCTTTCTTCGCATTTATCACTCCATTCAAATTTCACTGCCTTCTGGGTTAATCGAGTTATTGGGGTCGCGATCTTTGAAAAATCTTTCATAAATTTTCGATAATAACCTGCTAGACCCATAAAACTTCGAACTTCAGTAACGTTTGTCGGACGAGGCCACTTGATAATTGTAGAGATCTTTGCAGGATCTACAGTTATTCCTTCGACACTAATGACGTGACCAAGGAAGGCTACTTCTTCCAACCAGAATTGACATTTTGAGAATTTGGCATATAGGTGGTGTTCTCTTAATGTCTGAAGGACTTTGCATAATTGATCCTCGTGCTCCTTATGACTCCTTGAATATACTAAAATATCGTCGATGAAAACAATGACAAACAGATCAAGAAAAGGGTGCATGACTTGATTCATCATGTCCATGAATATCGCCGGAGCATTGGTGACTCCAAATGGCATTACAAGAAACTCATAATGACCATATCTTGTGTGAAATTCCATTTTCAAGATGTCTTCATCTTTCACACGCAATTGATGATACCCAGATCGTACATCAATTTTTGAGAAAACTTTTGTGCCTTGAAGCTGGTCGAACAAGTCATCAATCCTTGGCAATGGATACCAATTTTTTATAGTGACTTTATTTAACTCGCGATAATCAATACACATCCGCATGCTACCATCCTTCTTTTTTACGAACAAAATTGGAGCTCTCCATGGAGAAGTACTTGGACGGATAAACCCTTTATTTAAAAGATCCTGCAACTGCTCTTATTCTTATAGTTCAAGTATTGTTAAGCGATAAGGAGCTTTAGAGATGGGTTTTGCTCCTGGGACTAGGAAGATTGAGAAGTCAATCTCCCTACATGGAGGAAGTCCAGATAAGTCTTCAGGAAAGACGTCTGGATATTCTCGAACGATTGATACATCTCCGACACTTTGTTTTGTCTCTTCGACTTGGGATACACTAGCGAGATAAGCTATACATCCATGTTTCAAAAATTTGCATGCCTTTAGAGCGGATATTTTAGGGATAATTCCGCCCTCTCCTCGGAACTTAAGAACAGGTTCGAGTGGCTGATGAAAAGTGATTTCCTTCTTAGCACAATCGATTGTTGCTCGATGTTTCATCAACCAATCCATACCCAGAATCACATCAAAATGGTTAAGAGGAAAAATAATAAGTTTGGCTTCAAAATTCTGTTCTCCAAGTTTTATATTATCGTAGACATAGTCATTAACCCTTACCTTCTCGCCGTTGGGTAAACTAATAGAGATTTCTTATTCTAACTTGTGTCTAGGTAATGCCAACCGTCTTGCTACAGCATCAGATATAAAATAATGTTGTTGAAGCCAAAAATGACCTCAACGGGAGTTCAAAACCGGGGTGCAGCCAACACCTACTTCTCTCAAGCCTTAACCCTCAACTAGAGTAAAAGGACCTAAGACTAACCCAAAGCCTCAGTAGGGAGGTCCCACCTCACACCCGGAAGATCTCTGAGAGCTTCCCCTCCAAAGCCAAAAGCTGGGCTAGGAGCTCCTCAGAAAGCACTGGAAATTGGAAGATTATGAAAGCTTGCTTTCTAAGGAGCCCTTATGGGTCTATTTATAGCCTTTCGCTGACCTGAGATTACTTAAATACCCTTAGTTGATCTGCCAATAGCCAAATCCCGCCGCTCATCCTGATGGTATAGGGGTAATTTTACCAGTGGGCAATTAAGTCATTTTACCTCTGCCCCTGGGCCCCACTCGGCGAGAACTCTGAGACGAGAGCCTTCCTGTTCAGAGTTTGGCGCAAGCAATCTCGCCTGCTTATGGGCGAGAGCTCCTCCAAGGAAGCGATCTCCCCTGCCTATGGGAGAGAGCTCCTCCAAGGAGGGAGCTTGGCGCAAGCGCAAGCGTTCCCGCCCACTCATGGGCGGGAGATTCTTTAGGGCGGGACCTTCTCTGGCTAGCCTAATCCTGACAGTTGGTGTCTCCTGGTATGACACAGCGAATATGAGGTTGTACACAATCCCCGCTCTTTTTGAGCTCGCTCTGCGCTCGAAAAGACACATCCAACCCGTTAATATTTGTTGAGCACGTGTCAACATCAGGGAATCTTTTGGTGGGCCGTACCGTGGCTATATATATGTGCCGATAGACGGCCAAAAGTCTACCCTCGAATCGTCATTCTTTTCCTGAGTTCTCGCTTCCTCTCGCGATGCGTTCCAAGCGCGCTGACAAACCACTTCTGTAGGATCTTCAAGACCGTATCGATGCGGCACAGGCGCGTGCCAAAGCCAACTACGCCTTGGTTTCCCCCTGGCTGGCGAGAAAGTCGTCAGCCGCTGAGCCTTCTCAGCTAAAGAAGAAAAAGAAGAAGGCGAAGGTGGTCCAGCGAGACCTGCCTCACGAGAACAGGAGCCCGCCTACCCCGACCCCAAGCCGCGCGGATGATCCCTCTCCGCAGAAGGTATGTCTGACTCGCTAATCATTGAAATCACTAGTTGCTTATGCGGGAGGATTCGTAGCTGACGCGATACTTCTCGCAGGAGACGGTCCCCGACGACGTCAGGCCCCCGCGGGAGCCCTTGGACTCATCATGTCGTCCTCCTGAGAACCAACCGCGGGTCTCGGAGGTCGCTCCTCCGCCTGACTCCCCGAGAACTGCAGGTATCTTTTCCACCCTCCATCTCAACTCAAGTCTCAAATTACTGAATTGTCTTCCCGCAGCACCAGCTTCCGCCCAACCGGGTCTCGCTACTCAGGAGAATGAAGTAAGGGTCGCTAATCGGCCTGCCCCTGCGGTTGATTCCTCCCTACCAGCAGGAGGAATGGCTGTCGAATCTTTCACAGCTCCCCAGGATGCCAGCCATCCCTCGGGATAAGATAACTCCCCCTGCTTCCGGCCAAGCCGGGATCACCACTCGCAAAATCTTCTCGCTGGGAAAAGGAAAGCCGATCCACCTCCAATTTGGAACTGGGGGGGGGGGGGGGGGCTGGGCCTTCTCGCCTCCCGTCGGCCGATGGTTCTCACCATACTGCAGGTATGCGGTATGCTTATCATAATTATCGCTTAGCTCTCGCCATGACCGTGGAATTCTTTCGTCAGGGGATCTGGGCTCGCGGTCGGGGGCTGACGCAGAGGATGAAGATGAAGAAGACGACAAAGAGAGGGAGGGGGAGGATGGCGAGAGCTCCCCCTTACCTTCATCTGACGAGATGGAGGACATCTTGACCAGTGCCGGGAGCGCCAAAAGGCGGGGGAAGAGGGTTGCCGCCGTCCTATCAAAGCTCATACGGCGGGAGCGGGCCCATGACTCTGCGGCGAGAGAGTTCCGTCAATCAGTGGAGAAGAGGCTGGATGCTCTGGAGTGGGACTACTTCATCGGCGAGACGGATCGGCCAGGTGGGCCTACCGCCGGGTCCTTTCCCGAAAGATGCATCGCGCGAATCCGAGACCTGTCTCGCCGGATCAACATAGGATACACCGTCTTATCGTCCTATTTCAACCCGCAGGCACCACCGAGGACCAGGCAGCGGGAATGAGGACGATGGCGGTGGGAGCCTTATTGATTCGCGAGATCTCCTCCTTTCTTTCCCTCGGCCTTCCCCTTCCTCAATGTACCCATATTTATTTTCATCAGTCTGTAACCAATAACTTTGCTACTATTATTATTACCTTTTTTTAGCTCTCGCTCGGCGAGAGTAACTCCTGACTCCGTCATTATTATTATTATTATTATTATTATTATTTTCAACTCTCGCTCGGCAAGAGTAACCCTGCTTCCGCTCATTTTACTTGTCGCGTGTCATCTCAAAATGCTTGCGCTAATCATATTTGTCTCTAGTCACTGTCAATCTTGGGCGGGAAATCGAGGCGCCGCTGACATAGGGCGTGACGGCTGTACCCCCTCCACCTTTTTAATAATAGTCATGATGATCAAGGTTTTCTATAAATAGGGAGTCCACCTACCATATTTATTTCTCCGATCCGAATCCTGTGCCTTCTCTCTTGTTGCTCTCGCGGTTTGCCGAAAGCTCCCGCTTGCCTCCGCTTCCTCCTCCCGTTCTCGCTCAGTTCTCGTTCTCGCCTCTCTTCTGAAGACCTCGCCTACAACCTCTCAAGAATGATGTCGGGTGGAAGCGAGGGACGTTTGAATTGCGAGGAAGCCTTCCAGAAGCATCTGTTCCCCTCCTACAGCCTGACCATGGAGGAGTTCCAACTCACCCAGACTCGTTACGTTCCCACCGGCTTCACCGTGTGAAACCCCGACAACCATGACAAGGTAAATAGCGCGGGGGAGGGGGAGCTCGCCATCCCCCTTGAGAACTTTGAGGTGGGCTTCCAGCTCCCCCTCTGGCCCGAGATGCGCCAGGCCCTCCGGTACTATGGAGTGGTTCCCGTGCAGTTCAATCCAAACTCGGTGGCGATCCTGGTGGCCTTCATCTGTTACATGCGATCCGAGAGGATCGAGTTTAGCCTCCTTATCTTCCGGAAGCTGTTCACCTTCCGCGCTAAGGGAGGGGTGGTCTTCTATTCAGGGCAGCTGCTCAAGACCACCAGTCTCGCCAACAAGCACCACCACTGGGGCGAGAAGTTCGTCTTCATTTCCGGCGATTTCAGGAACGTGCCTCTCGCGCCCATTCAATACGAGGACGCCTCTTACAAGCCGCCCTCCTTGGGATCCTGCGAGAGCGCCCTCCTTGAGTTCTTCGGAACCAAGGATTTTGACGTCCAATTCCTCCGGCGGGGCGTCAATTCACTCCTCCCCGTGCCTCCGGGCGAAGGTACGGTCTCGCATTTGTCTTGATATTCCCCTTCTTTCTAAGATTAGAACTGAGTGTTGTCGCTTCCGTAGGAGAGCGCGAGATCCCCTTTCACCAACCCTTCAATGAGGCTCATGCTGCGGAGAGCCAATCTGTGAGAGACCCGTTGGCTCTCGCGAAGGCCGCGACTCAAGCTTGCCGGGACGAGCCGGCCTCGCTTCCTTCGACCGGTGCCGAGATGCGAAAGCCCGGCGCCCCTCTGCCCCCACCGCTCAAGAGGCCCAAAATAACTGCTGCCGAGAAGGGTAAAGCCGTTGCGGTGTCGTCCTCCAAACCTCTCGCTGCAGGCCGCTCCTTTGAGGAGATCTTGCAGGCCGCCAGTGAGATCGCGACTACCAGGGGTGGCGCCGAGGAACTACCGAGAACCTCCCGGCCCCCGGTGGAGTAGATGGCGAGGGAACCACCGCCGAGACCTCCACTCAGTCCCCGCCTGGAGAGGTGCCGCGGGGTCACCATAATTTCGGTCTCAGCAAGAAGTGCTTTGATGCGGAAAACAAACCTCTGCTTCAATGGGACCCTGACACCAATAGGGTCTCAATCTCGTCTCTTCTGCCCAGCTGGGCGGAGCGAGATGAGGTCACCAGTGAGGCCTTCTCCTTGGGCTACGCCCTTTATAGCCGGGAGAACACCGATATCTTCGACAAAATGAGCACCAGGCTCCTGGCCTATGACTCCACCCGGTCCTTGATGCGCGAGATCGAGCTTGCGTATTTGTGTGCATGCTGGAGCATCACCATCGACCGTAACTTCCAAGACATGTTCAAGGCCCGGGAGGAGGCGGTGGCTCAGGCGGCTGCCTTGAAGAAAGAGCTGGCAGACGCCACGCAACAGCTGTCCTCGCGCTGGGCGGAAGAGGTAAGCGAGACCTTTCACGACGCTTGCTCTCACCACTATAAATTTCAACTTCATTCTTTTCCTTTCATGCTAACCTCTCGCTATATAGGATTTCGCCCAGGCCGTTGCACTTCGCGCGGTGCTGGTCCAGGCGCGATACGAGAACGTCCTGCTTAGGGACCAGCTCCTGCACCTGGAGGCGAATGCGCCCCCTCCTCCACTGGACGAAAGGTTGAAGAGTCGCTACTATTCTGTCTATGACATTGACAAGCTCCTACAAGCCAACGCGCAAGCTACAGTCAAGCTGACCCTGGAGATGCTCCGGGATGTAGGCTGCTTGGACGGGAGAGGCAAGACCATTACCGCTCATCAGCTCGTCCCCTGGCTCTTTGAGCCTGTCCCGAAGCCCCCAGGCGCGCCTGATTCCTCGCCTTTGGATGTCCCGCAATCCCCTGCTGCGGGTGGCGAGACATCCAGGCGGAGCTCAGGCGAGAGCTCCGGCGGTAGCTCAAGCGAGAGCTCGGAGGGGTACAACGTGTCAACCTGTGGGGCCCCCCTTTTCTTTTCTTTTCGTTGTAAAGAGAGAGACGCTCTAGACTTGTAACTATATAAAATACATTGTAAATATTTTGTATTCATCCCATTCTCTTTTTAATGCAAATGCGTTTGATACAATTATTGTGGCTGAGTGCTTCTCAAGCACGCTTCCGTTGAGTCCCTTGGCCTCCCTAGGGTAGTCTCCCTTAGTGATGGATAGGCGGGAACCTGTCGAAAGAGTCCAGGGCTTAGACGCTTCGTTTTCGCGTTCTGCAGAAAACCGTCCGCCGGGAACATTTCTCGTGGGCCCTTTAAGGCGAGGCCGTCCCCCTTTAGGTTGCACGAACTGTTCGAAGCTTTCGCCTAACACTTCCCACAGTCCAAGGATACTGCCAGGAGCCTTCTCACCGAGAGCTTCCTTCGTCGAGATTTCCTTGGCCGGGACTTCCCTGCCGAGATCTTCTCTGGCCAAGGCCTCTCCTGCGTGAAGGGGTCTTAACTCTTTTCATTCCGCATTCCGGGTGCGTTTCTTGCCCTGCTCAGAGCATCCGAGTCTGAGTGTCTCCTAGGATCAAAAACTTCCCTCCCCAGGCAAGCCTTCGGGCCTGCCAGCTAACGAGAGCCTGCGTAGCAGGTCTACCTGGGGCCGAGCCGAGCTCGGGATGCCGATGAAGTTCTCTCAAACCAAACCTATCTCCCACAGGCGAGCCTTCGGACCTGCCAGCTAGATGAGAGCCTATGCAGCGGGTCTACCTGGGGCCGAGCCAAGCTCGGGATGCCGATGAAGTTCTCTCAAACCAAACCTATCTCCCACAGGTGAGCCTTCGGACCTGCCAACTTGATGAGAGCCTGCGCAATGGGTTTATCTGAGGCCGAGCTGAGCTCGGGGTGCCGATGAAGTTACCAAACCAAACCTATCCCCCACAGGCAAGCCTTCGGACCTGCCAGCTAGATGAGAGCCTGCGCAGCGGGTCTATCTGGGGCCGAGTCGAGCTCGGGGTGCGGATGAAGTTCTCAAACCAAACCTATCCCCCACAGGTGAGCCTTCGGACCTGCCGGCTAGATGAGAGCCTATGCAGTGGGTCTACCTGGGGCCGAGCTGTACTCGGGGTGTCGATGAAGTTCTCAAACCAAACCTATCCCCCACAGGCGAGCCTTCGGACCTGCCAGCTAGATGAGAGCCTGCGCAGCGGGTCTACCTGGGGCCGAGCCGAGCTCGGGGTGCCGATGAAGTTACCAAACCAAACCTATCCCCCACAGGCGAGCCTTCGTACCTGCCTACTAGATGAGAGCCTGGGCAGTAGGTCTACCTGGGGCCGAACCGAGCTCGGGGTGCCGATGAAGTTACCAAACCAAACCTATCGCCCACAGGAGAGCCTTCGGACCTGCCAGCTAGATGATAGCCTACGTAGCGTGTCTACCTGGGGCCGAGCCGAGCTCGGGGTGCCGATGAAGTTCTCAAACCAAACCTATCCCCCACAGGCGAGCCTTCAGATCTGCCAGCTAGATGAGAGCCTGCGCAGTGGGTCTACCTGGGGCCGAGCCGAGCTTGGGGTGTCGATGAAGTTCTCAAACCAAACCTATCCCCCACAGGCGAGCCTTGAGACCTGCCAGCTAGATGAGAGCCTGTGCAGCGGGTCTACCTGGGGCCGAGCCGAGCTCGGGGTGCCGATGAAGTTCTCAAACCAAACCTATCCCCCACAGGCGAGCCTTCGGACCTGCCAGCTAGATGAGAGCCTGCGCAGCGGGTCTACCTGGGGCCGAGCCGAGCTCAGGGTATTACAAAACACATAATTACGTCTTATTATAAAAATTTCACAATAGGCAAGGGAAAATCAAGACAACTGATGCAGTATAATAAGTTTAATTTTGGATACACAATTACATCCTTCCCATTTCATGGGTAGAAGCGTTTCAGGTCATCGCCGCTCCAGGTGTGGCTTAAGGCCCTCCCCTCCACGTCCTGGAGGTATTAACCTCCTATTCCAAGGACTTCCTTCACTATGTACGGTCCTTCCAAGTTCGGGTTGAGCTTGCCCACGGGAGCCGACCTTCCTGCCGCATCAAACTTTCTCAGCACCAGATCTCCTTCGGTAAACTGCTTGACCCTGACATGCCTATCAAAATACCTGGCCATCCGCCGCTTGATCTTTTCTTGCCTGATAGCTGCTACGTCCCGCAGTTCTTCCACCATGTCTAGCGAGAGGCGTAACCCTTCTTCATTCTCCAACCTCCAAGTCTCATCTCCTTCACCCGCGGCTGTGACCCGCGGGGACTGAACCTCAAACTCCACTGGTAGGACCGCCTCACACCTGTGAGAAAGCTTGAAGGGGGTCTCACCGTTGGTCGTGTTTGGGGTCGTTCGCAAGGCCCACAGGGCCGATGGGAGCTGCTCCACCCAATTTCCCTTTAAGTTCTCCACCTTTTTCTTTAGTAGGTTTACAATGATTGTTTTTGCCGCTTCCACTTGGCCATTGCTCCGGGGGTGGTGGACAGAGGTAAATCTGAGGTCTATCCCCAATTGGACGCAGAAGCTGATGAACTCTTCACTGGCAAACTGGGGACCGTTATCTGTCACTATCGCTTGAGGCAGCCCATGTCTGCATATGATCTCCCCCCAGATGAAGTTCCTTATGACTTGCGAGGTGACCTTGGCCAAGGCCTTAACCTCCAGCCACTTTGAGAAATAATCGACCATGACCAAGAGGAACCTCCTCTGTCCACTAGCCGGAGGAAAATGCCCAACTAAATCCATCCCCCAGATGGCGAACGGCCATGGTGCCGTGATGCTTCGGAGCCTTTGAGCTGCCAAGAGCTGAAGGGGGGCGCAGAGCTGGCATTTTTCACACCTCCTTGCAAACTCCGCGGTATCCTTCCTTAGGGTGGGCCAGAAGTACCCCTGTCTGACCACCCTTGCCTCCAACATCCTACCTCCAGAATGACTGCCACACTCGCCCGAGTGCACCTCTCCCAAGATCCTTGGGATCTCCTCTTCGGTCATACATCTAGCTAGGAGCCCTGACAACATCTTGCGATGCAACCCTCCTTCTATCATCAGGTAGTGAGCTGCCTTGGGCCTGAAGCTCTTTGCATCTTTAACCTCCTCTGTCAGCTTGCCTGTGGTCAGGAATGATACCAACGAGTCCACCCATGAGGATCGCCGACCTACATCCATCAACTCCCCTTCCTCAATGGCTGGCTGAAAACGTTCAGTCAGAGTCCCTCCTCCCCGAGGCCCAAACTTTGCCAATCGATCGGCAGCCGTGCTGGATTGAGAATGACTGGAACCCACCGATGATAGCCCTTACTTTGGACATGTATTTTATGAGGGTAGGTTCCCGAGCCTCGAACTCCCCTCGAATCTGTAACACTACCACCATTGAGTCAGTGAAGGCCTCCACATCCTGGATCTCAAGCTCCTTTGCCAAGAGAAGGCCGGCGATCACGGCCTCATACTCTGCTTGGTTGTTGGTCACTAGAAAATGGTAAGCAACTGCCTGCTCTATCGCAACTCCCTATGGGCTTATCAGCACCACTCCTCCCCCGAGGGAATGTTTTCTCGAGGCCCCATCAACCATCATCTTCCACGCTTCCTGTGGCTGCTGCTCTCCCTCCTCGACTTCAACAACATAATCTGCCAGAAAGTACGCCACCGCTTGAGCCTTGCTGGAGAGCCTCGGAACAAAAGAGATGTCGAACTCGCTTAGTTCAATGGACCACTTGGCAAGTCTTCCCGAGTTCTCTACCCCTTCAAAGATCTTGCGAAGAAAGTGGTCGGTTACCACCCTACTCGAATGTGCTTGAAATTATGGCCGGAGTTTCCTTGCAGAGATGACTAAAGCATAAGCCAACTTTTCCAGGATGTGATAGCAGAGCTCCGCCTTCTTCAAGATCCGGCTGATGTAATAGATCAGCAGTTGCTTCTTTCCTTCCTCCCTCACTAGGACAGAGCTCACCGCCTCTGCTCCTACTCCCAGATATAAGGTCAGGACCTCCCCTTCTTTTGGGCTCTGGAGCAGAGGAGCCTGAGAGTGCTGCCTCTTTAGCCCTTGGAAGGCTTCTTCGCACTCGGCGGTTCACTCAAACCTTTGGCTCCCTTACAACACCTTGAAGAATGAAGAACACTTTTCTCCTGACCTGGAGAGGAACCTGCTCAGGCCATCCGGCTTGTCTGTCAAGCGCTGGACCTCCTTGGCATCGCGAGGCGATTCCAAATCCAGGATCACTTTCACCTTGTCCGGGTTAGGCTCCTCCCCTGCCGGAGTCAAGAGGTGCCCAAGGAACTTCCCGCGGCTGGCCCCGAAGACACACTTCAAGGGGTTCAACCTAATCTTGAACCTCCTCAGGGTGGCGAACGTCTCTTCTAGATCCTTCAGGTGCGAATCCATGCACTTGCTCTTGATCATTAGGTCGTCGACATAGACCTCCAAGTTTCTCCCCCTTTGATCTCGGAAGACCCGATCCATCATGCGTTGGTATGTAGCCCCTGCGTTCTTCAACCCAAAGGGCATCATTTTATAACTGAAGCATCCCTCCCTCGTGATGAAGGAAACATCCTTGACATCGGGAGGGTGCATCCAGATCTGGTGATAACCTGAAAAAGCATCCAAAAAGCTCATAATAGAAAAACCGACGGCTGAATCAACCAGCGCGTCGATCCGAGGCAGGGGGTCGCAATCCTTAGGGCATTATTTATTTAACAAAGAGAAATCAATACACATTCTCAATTTACCACCCCCTTTTTTAACCATTACCACATTGGAGATCCAGCCTAGATACTGTATCTCTGAGATGAAGCCGGCATCCAGGAGCTTCCTGACCTCTTCGCGGATGGGCTCCTCCAGCTTGGTGGCGATGGCTCTCATCTTTTGGCATATGGGGCGAGTGCGGGGGTCCAGGTTCAGGCGGTGGCAGGCCACATCCGCGTGGATGCCCGGCATGTCTGCCGCGCTCCAAGCGAAGATGTCGATGTTGCTTTGAATGCAGGCCCGCACTCGCTCCCGGGCCTCGGGGCTCAAGCCCCCGCTGACCCGCACCCTCTACACCTGCCCTGCGCTGGTGAAGACCTCCAGCTCTGCTACTTCCTCGGCCGGCTCTAGCCGCAACTATTCCCAGCCGACCTTTGCTTCTTCCTCCAGCCCCAGCTCCTCCCTTCCTACCTCCTCCTCGATCTCCATTGCCTCCTCCGGCCCCTTCTGCTGCTGCTCGACTTCCACGACCCTCTGGGCCTCTCCCTCAGCTCCTCCTACTTCTTGCTCTTCTACCTCCATCGCCCCCTCCGGGCTCTCCTGCTCTTCGTCCCTCTGGACCTGCTACACATCTCCTCCCTACTGCTCCTCCTCAATTTCCTCCCCTCTGACTTCCTCTTCAGCTACCTCTCTCGCCTCCTCTAGGCTCACCTCCTCTTCTCCGACAACCTCTTCATGCGTCGCTATCTCTTTCTCCAACTCCTCCGCCTCTGTCATCAAAGATATGGTGTTAATTGTCGTAACGTAGCACTGTCTTGCCACCTTCGGGTCCCCTCTGACCCTAACCTGCACCCCTCCATTGTTGAACTTGAGGTATTGATGAAATGAGGAGGGGACGCAGCGAAAGGCGCTGATGAGGGGGAACCCAAAGATGGCATTATAGCTGCTTGGGGCGTCCACGATCACGAACCTGCAGTTCCGTGACACGCCCCCCAACTTCACGTGCAGCCCTACTTCCCCTTCCACTTCCTTCCTCTCTCCAGAGAATCCAAACAGCGACCCATCCGAAGCCAAGATCCTTTTCCCCTCAACACTCATCTCATCGAAGGCCTTCTTGAAGATAACATTTACCGAGCTCCCGTTATCCACCAGTATCCTCGAGACCGTGAAATTCTCCATCACCGTCTAGATCACCAGGGCGTCACATAATGGATCTTCGTAGTCCGGCATGTCTGCTGACGAGAAGGTAATTTTTTCTTCTGGTGGGGGAGCCTGGGAGGTAGAGGCGACCCCCCATCGATACATGGTTTGAAGGCTCCCCTTGCGAGTCGCCTCGATCCCCACTCCTCCGTGGATCACCCCGATTCCTCCCCAGGTTCCCACGTCTACCCGATCTTCACACCCATCCTCCATCTCCCCCTACTGTACTTCCACGATCCTAACCGGCGGATCCTGCCTCCCTGCTCCTCTTGATTCCCTCATCTCCAAGAACTCAGGGCAGGTGGCCGTTACGTGACCCTCCTCCTGGTGGGAGTCTCAAAAGAGCAACGCCACCCTACCCCTTCTTCCATCTCCTCCTCATCTTCTCCCTGCTCCTCGAACTCCTCTCCTCGCTCCTCTTCCTCTGCCCACCTCCATGGCCTCTTGCGGCGGCGGGACATGACCACTTGGCTCCTGCCTCCACGCCGGTTGGTCGAACCTCCTGGGTTCCCGTAGGTTATCTCTTACCTGATAGCCTCCTACTTGGCCCTGGGGGCGGCCCTCCTGGGGCCTCCAACCCAAACGATTGTTCGGCTCCCGGGCCCCCCATCCATGCTGCTGCCCCTGCCTTCGGGGCTCTTCCCTCCTCGTTTCTTCTCTCTGCTCCCTCGGCTCCTTCTGCCTTCCTGCTGCACGTTCCTTCACATCATCCTCCGCCAGCCTGGCCAACTTCCTGGCAAACGCTGGGTTTTCTCTCTCGAAGGAGAGGGGGGGCACTCTCTTCAACTCCATACTGAAAAATCCCGGCCTCAGCCCTAGGGTAAAGACGAGCATCAACGCGTACCCCGGGACCTCCTGTACCAGGAGGATCTCTTCCTGAAACCGGTCAACATAATGTCCCAATGTCTCATCCGGCTTCTTCCTCACCGCAAACAGGCACTCCGCCTCCTTCTTCCGCTTCTTTGATGTTGAGAACCTCAACAGGAAACTTCTTCACAGATCGTCAAAACAGTAGATCGACCTTGCTGGTAACTGGTGGAACCAGTCCCGAGACTTCTCATTCAATGTGATGGCAAATAACCGGCACTTGAAGTCATCCGTCATTTACCTTATCGAAACAACATCTTCAAACCACTGCATGTGATGTACAAGGTCATCCTTTCCTGAGTAGTAGGACATGTCAGGCTCCCGGAACCCCTCTTGTACCGGACCCGAGATGATGAGCTCGCTGAATGGGCTCTCGCCTCCTGACTGGCGAGAGGGAACATCCCGCGGCCTCGGCTGGCTGGCCCGATCCGTGAGACCGTGTCCAGGGAATAGTTCTCGCACTGCCGCCTCCCTCTCGCCCAAATCGGTCAAAGCCTCCTTGCCTGGGCGCTGGCCTGGGAAGAGCTCCCGCGTGGCCACGTCTCTCTCGCCAGCCTCCGTCGGGACCTCCTTCCCCGGGCGCTGTCCAGGGGCGTTCTCGCCCAAGAGCGGGACCTCCTCTATCGGAACCTAAGGGGTGGCCCACTCACTTTAGGCTGAGAAAGCCAAGTTGATGGTCTGCAGGACTTCTCGCCTGAAGTCATCCAACATCTTCCTCGTCGCTTCTTCTCCCCGGGTGGGGGAGCCTCCAGAACCAGACCCTTCACCTTCACCTCCAGCCATGGGATAAAACTCAAGGCTTTCTTGTATCAGCTGCTTTCCATGCTCACCGCACCAGAACTGTTGAAGCCAAAAATGACCTCAACGGGAGTTCAAAATAGGGGTGTAGCCAACACCTACTTCTCTCAAGCCTTAACCCTCGACTAGAGTCAAAGGACCTAAGACTGACCCAAATCCTCAGCAGGGAGGTCCCACCTCACACACGAAAGATCTCTGAGAGCTTCCCCTCCAAAGCCAAAAGCTGGGCTAGGAGCTCCTCAGAAAGCATTGGAAATTGGAATATTATGAAAGCTTACTTTCTAAGGAGCCCTTATGGGTCTATTTATAGCCTTTCACTGACCTGAGATTACTGAAATACCCTTAGTTGATCTACCAATAGCCAAATCCCGCCGCTCATCCTGAGGGTATAGGGGTAATTTTACCTGACGGAAATTAGGTCATTTTACCCGGCCCCTGGGCCCCACTCGGCGAGAACTCTGAGCCGAGAGCCTTCTTGTTCAGAGTTTGGCGCAAGAGATCTCGCCTGCTTATTGACAAGAGCTCCTCTAAGGAAGCGATCTCCCCTGCTTATGGGCGAGAGCTCCTCCAAGGCGGGAGCTTGGCGCAAAAGCAAGCGTTCCCGCCCACTCATGGGCGGGAGCTTCTTTAGGGCGGGAGCTTCTCTGGCTAGCCCAATCCTGACAGTTGGTGTCTCTTGGTCTGACTCAGCGAATATGGGGTTGTACAAATATGTTGCACTGGAATCAAATAATGCAGATGAAGAGGTACTTTCAAACATTATTGTACCTGTAATCACATCAGTCGCTTTACGTGCTGCTTCCCGATTCATCCTGTAAATGCGAGGCTGGGCTGGTGCCTGTTGCTTCGATCTTTCAGTTGATTTTCCATTAATCTCCTTCTTCTTAGTACAATTACTAATGTGATGGCCAGCTGATGACAATAGAAACAAGCATTGTCCCACCTATCTGAAGTACATGTGCCCCAATGTTGCTTGTTGCATGTAGGGCATGTAGGGGTAGGTTGCTTTTGGTTACTCTGTCGCTTTGACTGATTCTGACGGCTAAAGTCTTGATTTTTGCTCTTCTCCCCAGATTGAGGTGGGTGTGATATTCATTGTCTTTCATCTACTCGACGAGCCGCCTCGACGAGTGCTTCGTAATCAGAGAAAGTAAAAGGGGCCAAAGCATCTTGGATCCAGTCTTTAAACCCTCGTCGTAGCATAAACATTTTATGATCCAATGAACTAGCAACATCGGGTACGTGTTCGAGCATTACAGAAAACTTGGATTCATACTCAGTAACCGATAAGGTTCCTTGAGTTAACTATGCCAGTTTCTCCTTCATCCTTTGTTGGGCTGACACAGGCCAGTACCACTTGTGTAATCCATTGACGAATTCACTCCACGCGATAATTGCTGCCTTCTTTTCCTATAGGTGAATGCGCCTATGGTTGTTCCACCATACTGCAGCATCCTTTTGCAGCATGAACTCAACTAATATCACCCTCTTTTCTTTTGGACAATCTATGCCTTCGAAGATTCGTTCTATTTGATGAAGCCACTCTTCAGCAACGAGTGGATTCGTTGAACCTCCGAATTTTGGAGGACTCGTCCGCATGAAGATCTATAGCCATCTTTCAGCGTGGGTAGAGTCTGATTCTGTTCTTGGAGGTGAGGCTGATCCTCTTTGTAGAGTTTCTGCCATAACTGTTGCCAAATACATGACAACGTCCATATTTTGGGTTATAATGGGCAACCTCGGAGGGTGACTATCTTGGCTGCTACCTCCATTGGTATGTTCATTCACTTGCTAATCGGTATTGGCCATTCCCTGAAAAGGAAATAGGCGTCTTAGAATGAGGAAACTAAATCCCATATTAATTATTTACTTACATAATTAACTCGCAATTTCTAGTTTAAGGTGCCCATTGGCTAGGTAAGCGTAAGGTCAGTGGTCTCACTATGTATCGTTATACACCACTTTCCTTTCGGGGGATACTGGCTCACCCCTAACCACTTTCCTAGACACCAATTAGACAACTTAAATTTCGATCGTGCAAGAATATTTTTTAGTAATTGATCTTATCCGCTCCTAATTGTGTCTACCTAACTCAAATTGACTAACCTATATTCAAGGGATATAATCCTTACTATTTTCTTATTCAGCTAATTTTGTTGTTTCCGCTCTTTTATGTGTAACCTCCCTCTGGTACCAACTTGTCACACCCTGGCCCGGTAAGCTCGAATTAACGAGGTGGGAATAATAAATGTGAGTTGTGGATCTTTTTATACTTACACATTTCAAAGCAAGAAATGACAAAATTAACAAAACTATTATTTTTATTCATAATCAAAGGAGGTTACATGGATACATCATTGATACATCATCTTATTTATACATATTGCACACATGATATAATATATTTTCCTCACTGCCCACAATCGCCCTGGTCCGCATTGGTACCTTAAAACATAGTAGGCCGGTGAGCATTTTCACTCACCCTGAAAGAATAATCCAGTGCAATATGCATGAATGAATAAAATGCAAGTTCATTATTAGTAAAACACTTAATTTTATTTATTTACTAAAAACATTTAATTTATCCAAATTTTTTCTGACATGATTGTTGCATTTTAAATGTTGAATGTGCTCATCCAATACATTTTATACTGTACATCATTTCATAGCATCGTGCTATTCCTGCACAATTGCGATTTCATAGCATCGTGCGTTTTACGACACAATAGCAGTTTATTGTATAATAACTATTTAATAGCATCATGCGTTTTACGGCACAATAACACATATTTCAGAGTTTCAGAATGTATGCATGAATGTTCTAACTTAGGATATCATTATCACGTGAATACACGTAATTCCACCTTTCGTTATGTTTATCAAAATAATCAAATTATCTTATAATAAAATAAGATGATATGTAAAAACTGTATTATTTTCCACCTACCTCGATTTCGGCGTTTGACTTAATATCGGGCACTGTCTTGATGCATTTTTAGAAATTTGGGCTTCAGCTCTGAAAAACATTATTTGGGCAGCACTTTAACACAAATTCAGGCTGAAATCTTTTTGTAAAAACTGTCCTGAAGCTTCCCCTAAATTTTCACAGCGTTCTGACACTCTCTCTCCAATATATCTCCTTCTCTCTTGATTTCCGAGAAACTGATAAGGATTTGAACTTATTTAAACATTTCATTGGATGCGTATTTATAACACCTTTCCAACGCCACAAAAATTGCCTCAATCGGAGCTCTAGAACTCCCAGAAACCTCAAAATAGTGAAATGCCCATTACTGGGCTTCTCCGGTCTTGACACGTGGCACAGAGGTGCCACGTGTCGGCGCCACGAGGGCCAGCGCTGCTGCGTGGCGCTGCAGTAGCGTTGGAGGCCCCCACATGGCAGCAATGTGGCGGCGCCTCATGAAGAGGCGCTGCATGGCAGCGTAACGTGGCCGCCATGCACCCCGCCACGTGGCGGCCATGTAGCTGGCGCTGCTTTCATGCAGCGTCTGCATGGAGGCGCCTATGTGGCGCTGTCTTGGAGGGACACGTGGCGCTGAACGCCATGTGGTGTGCCGTGGTGTAGCTATGTGGCCAAATATGCCCGGTTTCTTTTCGGGCTCTTTGTTTTGTGGTTTTCGCTCCTATGAAAATTACAAAAATACCTATCCTAGCATTTTTCGACATCCCGGACCCATTTCCGACTTTCGTTTTGCCAAATTCCAAAAGGTTATTGCCTAATTTGCACTTTTTTCATACATGACCCTATTTTGACAATTAAAATATCGATTTTCATGGATTTTGTCATTTCGAGTATAATGCTGGACTTCGTTTTACCAAATTCACATCGATTGCATCGAAAATTGCACATTTTCTAACGGACTCTGATTTTAGAAATTTATATATCGATTTTTATTTTTTTGATGTCCTGGATATACTTACTAACTTTATTTTTCGAGATTTACGCCATTTGCGCCAAAAATTGTGATTTTTCTTCAATACTATTTGATTATAATAAATAATATGTCAATTTGAATGTTTTTGCATCTTCCGAATCTAACTGCGGAGTCCATTTTTTGATATTGAGATTTGGTTGATAAGTTTGAACAAATATATTACAGTAAAACGTAATTATGTAAACATAGGATATTACAAGGTCTTCAGTCATTATGAGCTTAATGACAAGTTTCTCAGGCCTCTAACATGAGAGTGGGACACAAAGATATGTGCCATCAGAGAGGTGTTTAAGCTAGCTGATACTCCTCCCCATACTCTATTTGGAAAGCTATTCTCTTATGAGTTGCAGCTGGCTGCCAGGAATGAGGAGGAGACCATCAGCAAATCCCAGGCCAAAGAAAAGTCTTTGTCCTTCAGAGCAGACATCACCAAGAGGAGAAAGGAGAGGATTCGCTCTCCTCCATGGAGGCCTGCTGACTCAGACAACACATGGCCAAGTTCATCTAGCAACGAGATGTCAGATGAAGACTTTGCTGCTTTCTCCAAGCAGCTTCAAAAATTGATGAGGAGGAAGCAGTGGAGGAGCAGACCTTCCTCCTCCTCTCATCACAAGTAGGACTACTACAAGGAAAAGAAGAAGCACTTCATGGGAGACAGGTATGACTCTAAGCCTAGTAAACATGTTTCCTCTAAAGTTGTTTGCTACTGTTGCAGCAAACCTGGGCATGTAATAGTTGACTATCTAGTTAATAAAAAGGAGGATGGTGAGAAGAAACAACATCAGCACAAGGGCAAGAAGGACATGTCCTTCATTGCAAAGAAGGAGAAGAGCTGAACTGACTCATCTTCATCTGAGTCTGAAGAAGAAGAAGCCCTTATTGGGCTGCTGGCTGCAATTGCAGATGAAGCTGAAGACTGTCCTGATGCCAGGATAGGTAATGAAAGAAATAGTACCTAATCACCTAGAGGGGGGGGGGTGAATAGGTGAACTTTATCTTTTTTCATTTTCAGGCAGAAATACTGAACAGTAAATGTAATTCTACAATTATCACAACACAATAACCATACAATCAAACATACATAGAGTGCACACATGATTTATAGTGGTTCCCCAAGGTCTGGGTACATCCACTTTCCCCCTTCGCCTATCTAGTAGTGTACTAGATTCGGCCTAACTTCTCCACTTCTTCTCAGATCCTCAGATCTTACAACTCAGAACCCCAAACATCTTCTTTTGTTGTTGATACAGATGTTCTTCTTAGAAGGAGCTCTCTCTCTCCAACTTCTTAGATCTTCTCTTGAAGGTCTTCTTCTTTTTTGTGTTGTTTTTCAATTGATTACTTCACTTATTTTCAATGAATAATCACCCTCTGTTGAAGGAGAAAGGTCTTTATATAAGCCTTCTCCATGGTGTCCGTCTGATCCGGTTTCTAACAAACTCCTGACAGCTCTGACAGTTGCAGTTTACCGGTTGAAATGGTAGCTGTCAAATCATCCAGTCACTTCTTAAAATCTCTGTCACTGTCTGAAAGTGTCGAGACAGATAGTCATTATGTGTCGACACAAATAGACTAAGTGTCGACACAAGTAGACTAAGTGTCGACACTAGCCTTGATGGTGCCGACACAACTCCTTGTGTTGAGGTAACAGCTTCACGACACTGCTTCTTCAGAATGTGTCGACACTGATTCTGTGTGTCGACACAAGCCTTCTGTTGAATGTGTCGACACTGGTTGAGTGTGTCAACACAAGTACTTCTTCTTTAATACTTTGTTGAATTCTGCTGTGTGTCGACACATCTCCTTTGTGTCGACACATCTTCTTTTGTTGTTGATACTTGCTGAGTGTCGACACAACTCCTTTGTGTCGACACATGCCTTCATGTGTTGAAACTTGCTGAGTGTCGACACATCTCCTTTGTGTCGACACATGCCTTCATGTGTTGAAACTTGCTGAGTGTCGACACATCTCCTTTGTGTCGACACATGTACTTTAACTTTGTTGAAGTTTGCTGAGTGTCGACACAGCCTCCTGATGTCGACACATTTGATGTCGACAAAGTTTCTCTGGGTGTCGACACTGCCACTAAGTGTCAACACAGAATATGTTGACAATACTTCACAGTGTGTCGACACTCCCTGTATGTGTCGACACTTTTCTTCTGGTGTCGACTCTGCTTTCCTGGTGTCGACACAGCTTCTCTAGGTGTCGACACAAGCCTTCATAAGTGTCGACACTTCACCTCTAGGTGTCGACACATGGACTTAGAAACTTTTATGCTTTTCCTGCAATTACTTAACCTGCACACATAAACTCAAAGCACATCAAATACACCTTGATGTATACCATTGAGTAGGGTGAGGCTTCTTCAAATCAGGTACATATATTCCAATGTACCCAACAATCTCCCCCTATTTGGAGAAGTCATAACCCTTAGTCAATGATATACACCATTCATAACAAATACTCAATATGATGTATAACAGTATTATATGACAGAGTAAGAACTAAACATGTATAAACAGAACATGTATAAAAAATTATCTCAGAACAATAATGTAATAGATTGAACATATAACATTGTTCTTACAACTTCAAAAAGTTTTATTAATCAGAAGTTTACATGGAGTTTAATGCAAAATATTACAGGATTGTAAACTTAAGAAAAATTCTATCCTATGGCTGCTCTGGCTCCTTGATAACAATGCCCTTTCCAGATTGAATCTTTGCTTGGACTGGAGCATCATTGTCATTAGCAGCCTTCTTCCCTTTAAGATCTTTCTTTTTCTGTTCTTCAGCTCTTATCTTCTGTCTCTCAAAATAGTGATAAGGCTTAGGGAAATACTTGCTAGGCTCCTGTGCATTAGGAGGTAGCTTCCCTAATTTAGCCTTCCTTCTGTATTGTACAATGGACTCTTGCCTAGCTTCATGATTTTTCCATTCCTGGTCAGAATACCATTTGCCACTCTCTAGGAAATTATCCTTTGCAGCCTTCCATGCAGTTAATATGATATTCCTAGGGGTTGGGCTCCATTGCTCAAAGTCTGGCCTTAATTCAGCTTGTTCTCTGAACCTCTTCTTAGATAATTGAGCTTCTTGCTCTTTTAATAAAGCCTCTTGCTCTTTTAATATTGCCTCTAGCACAGGCTGGACTACTTTCTCAAGAATAACATTCTGATTACCCTCAGGAGGACTATACATAGACTGTACCTCCTGATGTATCATGTCAAAATCTGCAGGAGGATATATCACTTGAGCCACTTCAGCTTGTTCTCCTCCAAAATATGCATGATTAATTCCAGACTCTGCCACATTATCATCATCACACAAGGGTGAATATCCAAGGGTAGCTCTGATGCAGTTTGAAATCCATTTTGCATGATCAGAGCTTGCTTTGACTAACACCCTCTCCCCCTTTATGACTTCTCTTTCTATATGATCTCTAAGATCATCCTTTTGGAATCTGATTTGAGCATTTAAATAGTTAACTCCATCTTTGTAAAAAGGTTTTAACCTTTGGATCTTTTCAGTGAAATCCTTTTGAGAAGCTTCAGTTGCAGTCTTAATAGCAGTTAGGCTTTCTTGGAAATGTTTATCAAATTCAGCTTTGGCCTCAGTCATGGCTACAGTTTGAGCAGTAGCAAGTTTCTGCATTTTAGTGACTATCACATTATGTGATTCAATTAAATTCTCATTCATTCTTATCTGGTTTTCCAGAACATATCCTTGTTTGACTGCCATGTCATCAATCTGTATCTTCATCTTCTCTTGATGAGTAGCCAGATAAACTACTACATTGCCTCCTTTATGGAAACAATCAGTCATTTCCTTCTTGTTTTAATTCACTTCAAATCTTATAGATTTTATGTCTTGAGGCAGATCAAATTGAAGCGATTTATTTCCTTCATCCATATACTTTTCTAGAGCTCTCCTTTGCTCATCCATCTTGATGTGTACAACCACCGACAAAGAACTATAGTCAGTAGTTGGAGCTTGTTGTGGTACAATGGTTTGCAGTGCTTTCTTATAGGTCTGGCTTCTCCTTTTAAAGACCTGAAACTTCCTTTTCTTGGCCCTAACAACCTCGTCATCCTCTGAAGCAGAAGTACTAACAATGTCTACCCTGTCCTTAGGACTAGGAGGTAACTCCTTCTCAGTCCTTGGTAGTTCCTCAGCATTCCTTTGCTCCTCAGTCTCATTTCTGGCTGTTTCCTCTATATGCTCCCCCTCAATATTGACCTTCTCCCCCTCAACAACTGCTTTCTCTCCCTCAAAATCAGTCTGTAAGAGATCAGGGAACAGCTCTTCTAGTGTAAACTCATGTTGAGGTTGTACATGAGAATCTCTGATCTCTGTAGCAACTAATTCCACTTTATCAGCAACTGATGTGTCCTCCATGACAACATCTTGAGGTTGACTATCTAACTGTGTATGCTGATCAACATTAAGTAATGATTCAGTCAAAACTTCATCCTCAGTAGTGAAATTTAATTGATTAACTTCAGTGATTACCTCTAGAATTAATTGGGTAGCCCTTTCACTCTCTAATTGAGTTGGCTCATCCACATGTAGAGGCTCCCCTGGAGTGGATCCAGGTGAATAGGGTTAGCTTATGGTAACTCCCCCTGCCTCTGAGCATCTTCTTGTCTTGCTGGTGACTGTCCAGTATTGTCATCTTCTCCATCATCAGAACTAAACACCACTTGCTCCTCTGAGCTACTTGAGGATTCTTGTGCCACAATGGCTGTCTTCTTCTTCTTCTGCTGAGGTGTTTCCTTTTCTGGAGTTGGCAGTTCCTTTGTCAACACTCTATCCCACCTTGAGAAAATTCTTACATCCATTCTCCTCATATGATTTATCTTAGAACCAGCAGCTTGGTTCATCACTTCAGGGATACTTCCAGCCAAGTATAAACTCAAAATTCTACCTAGATTTGGTTTCTTAAGACTCTCTTTAATCTTATCAAACATTATTGCTGACCAATCAGTATTAAGTTTGAAAATTATCCTTGTCATCAAACTGAACAAGTGAGCTGATATCCTATCATGCCCACCAGGCTTGCTCAGTATCACCTTGCCCACTATTTCAGATAAGAACTTGCCCTGCATGTTCATGCCTTTTCTATTGAAAACTGATCCAATATTCAGGCTTGAATCTAAACCACACCATTCCAGTGCCTCCCTTGTCTTTTATGCAGGTACATCTTCCTCTTCTTTAGTTCTAGGGAGATGTAGAATCTTTCTTAGACTTTTCAGGGTAATCTTGACTTTTGCCCCATGAACTTTGGACTTAATCTTGAGTCCAGATTCATCAAGAGTAGCTGCACTCAAGAATTCAAGGACCTCCTTCTTTCAGATCTTGATTGGTTCTAATACAAGATACTCTAACCCAGTCTCAGCAACTAGGGTTACCACACCTTGGATTTTGGTTCCGCGTCATCAAAGGCGTGTCGCACGAGCTCATAACCTTCATTAATGTTCTCTTCTAGCTTGGGCGCCATTAGGATTTGAAGAAAGTTTGAATTTAGAGAAGAGAGATGTCGACACATAAGTTTGGTCTCGAAACTTTGGTGAGCGTGTCGACAAATAATGGAGAAAACCTATTTATACCTTTCCAGAATCGAAGGTGAAAAGGCGCGTCAAAATACTTGAAATGTGTCGACACTGTGGAAAAGTGTCGACACTTACTTCTAATGTCTCGACAACCATGTGTCGACACAAATATAGTCGATAGAATATATGTGTCGACACTTATACATCTCAGCTCGATGATTAGTCGAGACTCTACTCGACGAATCCCGTGTAAATCCTAAGTGTCGACAACACCCTGGATGTGTCGACACCTACTCTGGATGTGTCGACACTAATTCTCTGAAGTGTCGACACTTACTGTCTAGACGTGTCGACACCATTTCTATAAAATGTCGACACCACTTATATGTGTCGACACAAACAACTCTGTGTGTCGACACCATTTTACTTAGCCAATTTTTCAAACTATTCTAAGTTTATCATTCCTAATTCAATTTTAAACTTATTGAATTTGGTTTCATCTCGGGGCTTAGTAAACATATCAGCTAACTGATTATCTATCTTAACATACTCTAAGGAAATATCTCCTTTTTCTACATGTTCTCGAAGAAAATGGTATTTAATTTCTATATGCTTAGTCCTACTATGGGAGATAGGATTATTTGCAATAGAAATGACACTTGTAGAATCACAAAATAAAGGTGTTCTACTTACTTGAATACTGTTGGGTACATTGGAATATATGTACCTGATTTAAAGAAGCCTCACCCTACTCAATGATATACATCAAGGTGTATTTGATGTGCTTTGAGTTTATCTGTGCAGGTTTAGTAATTGCAGGAAAAGCATAAAAGTTTCTAAGTCCATGTGTCGACACCTAGATGTGAAGTGTCGACACTAATGAAGGCTTATGTCGACACCTAGAGAAGCTGTGTCGACACTTAGAGTAATTGTGTCGACACCAGGAAGGCAGAGTCGACACCAGAAGAAAAGTGTCGACACATACAGGCAGTGTCGACACACAGTGAAGAATTGTCTACAGAATCTGTGTCGACACTTAGAGGCAGTGTCGACACCCAGAGAAACTTTGCCGACATAAAAAGTGTCGACACCAGGAGGCTGTGTCGACACTCAGCAAACTTCAACAAAGTTAAAGTACATGTGTCGACACAAAGGAGATGTGTCGACACTCAGCAAATTTTCAACACATGAAGGCATGTGTCGACACAAAGGGAATGTGTCGACACTCAGTAAGTTTCAACACAAAAAGATGTGTCGACACAAAGGAGTTATGTCGACACACTGCAGAAATCAACTAAGTATTGAAGATTAAGTACTTGTGTCGACACACTCAGTCAGTGTCGACACATTCTACAGAAGGCTTGTGTCGACACACAGAATCAGTGTCGACATATTCTGAAGAAGCAGTGTCGATAAGCTGTTACAACAATACAAGGAGTTGTGTCGACACCATGAAGGCTAGTGTCGACACTTAGTCTACTTGTGTCGACACTTAGTCTATTTGTGTCGACATACAAAGACTATCTGTCTCGACACTTTCAGACAGTGACAGAGATTTCAATAAGTGACTGGATGACTTGACAGCTGCCATTTCAACCGGTCAACTGCAACTGTCAGAGCTATTAGGAAGTTGTTAGAAACCGGATCAGCCGGTTACCTTGGAGGAAGACTATTTAAAGACCTTTCTCCTTCGACAGAGATGATGAAGTAATCAATTGAAAAACAACACAAAAAGTAGACCTTCAAGAGAAGATCTAAGAAGTTGGAGAGAGAGAGCTCCTTCTAAGAAGAGCAGCTGTTGAACCAGGCTGATAAGTAATATTCAGATTGAGATCTGATTCACAAGACAGCAGTTGATTGAAGTTCATCTGCACAGGAGATTCAAACCTACTGTGTTCTAATTCAAGAAGCTTTGAAGAAAGCCAAGGGTGGTTGATCTTTGCCTAGTTCTTCCAAGAACTCATCAAGAAGCCAGTCAATTCATCTCTCTCTTTCTGAATTGTGGTTATTTACTTTGTAAACTTTATTTTCTGTAGGATCCTAAGGGATCTGAGCTGTAAGCCTATTTTATAAAGGCTGAGTATAGGAGATTCTTTTCTCTGAGTGTAGGCCTTGATTGAAGGCTGAGGTAGGGCTGTTTAGCCTTAGTGTAGGTCTTGGTGAAGACTGAGTGGTAGGGCTTTTTGCCTGAGTTGTAGGAGTGGGGTCACTCTGAGTTGTAGGAACCTGTTTGGGGTTCTGAGTTGTAAGATCTGAGGATCTGAGTAGAAGTGGAGAAGTTAGGCCGAATCTAGTACACTACTAGATAGGCGAAGGGGGAAAGTGGATGTACCCAGACATTGGGGAACCACTATAAAAATCTGTGTGTACTCTGTGTGTGATTAATTCTGTAATTGATGTATTATCTGTGCTGAATTGCTGTAGAGAATTGCAAATACAGGTCTTATTATTCAGTGTTTCTGCCAGTAATCTTAAAAAGATTAAGTTCACCTATTCACCCCCCTCTAGGTGATTAAGTACTGTTTCTTTCAAGTGGTATCAAAGCCAGGTTGCTCAAAAAGGACATAACAGTATGAGTAAGATCCTGTAGGAAGAATCAGAACAAACAAGATTCAAGAAAATGGGTTCTAGTTAGAATCACAAAGAGCTGGGGTCCATGAAACTGCCAATATGTAGAAAAGAGATTTTTGGCATATGGAAAGAGAGGGTCAGACTCTTTATGGAAGCATCTGACCCAAGAATATACATCACAGTCAAAGAAGGGCCATATGTGCCAATGAAGATATCCATTCTAGATGCAAATCAGAAAACTCCTAAGGACTATTCAGAAATGACCAAAGATGAAATCATTCTGGCCACTATGGACAAGAGGGCTCAGAATATTATTGTTAGTGCAATTAATGATGCAACATTTCGGAATTTGATTCATTGCAAGACTTCAAAGGAAATGTGGGATACTTTGATAGTCTATATGGAAGGGTCTGAAGAAGTTAGATAAGATAAGAAGTCCTTGTTAAATCAGGAGTATGAAAGATTCAGACAAGGAAAGTCTGATAGCATTACTGAATGCTACAAGAAATTCTATAGGATTGTTAATGAATTGATGTCCTATGGAAGAGAATTCAACAACTATGAGCTGAATGATAAGTTCTTAAGATCCCTGACTAAAGACTGGGACACCAAGATTTTTGCCATTAGGGAAGTGACCAAACTAGCTGAAATACCTCCTCCAACTTTGTTTGGAAAACTGTTATCTTATGAGATACAGTTATTGGCAAGAAAGGAGCAAGAGAAGACTACTAGAGTGGAGCACAAGGAAAGATCTATGGCCTTCAAGACTGAAGCCACTAGGAAGTATAGAAGCAAGTCTCCATTTCCACCACAAACAGTTGCTGATACTGCTTCAGAAAATTCAGAGAACCAGAACTCAGACAACAGTGAAAGTGATGAGGATTTTGCTGCCTTTACAAGGCAGTTTCAAAAGTTTCTGAAAAAGAAGCAGTGGAGGTCTAAGCCTTCCACTTCACAGTCTAAAGATGACTACTATCAGAAAAGGAAGTCATCAAGGAACGACAGAAGAAGGTCCAAGACAAGCAAAGTTACATCCTCAAAGATTGTGTGCTATTGTTGTAATAGGCCTGGACATGTAGTGGCTGAATGTCCAGATAAAAGAAAAGAGACTGCAGATAAGAAGAAGACTCAGGTTAAGGGCAAAAAGGAAAAGTCTTTTGTTGCTAAGAAAGACAAAAGTCTGATTGATCAGTCATCTTCAGAAACTAAATCAGAAGTTGAAGCCTATATTGGCTTGTTTGCTGAAGAGGAAGAAGATGAGTTCATGCAGCTAATGAATTCAATTTATGAGCATGAGGACAATCAGTGCAAAGGGCTAATGGCTTTATCTGAAGGAGACAAAATCCAGGATCAGCCTGGACCAAGTAAGGTACAAAGTTGTTCTTCTAGTTCAATTTCTTGTACTGAGTCAGAATCAAATACATCTGCATCAAGTGATGTGGGTGGGTCTGAATCTGAAGGAGATATTCATCAGTTAATTGATGAATATAGGGACTTGTTACAGGCCTTGAAGAAAAGCAAGAGCTTAGCCAAACTCAGGCAAAGGAGATTGCTAGTCTTAAATTGACTGCTGCTGATTCAGACAAGTTGTTTGATCAGAAACTGAATGAAATAGGCAGGCTGAAGAACATTACAGTTATTCAGATGGGAACTATTACATTTAAGAATGATCAAATTAGGAATCTGGAGGTTAGACTTCAGAAGGAGAAGGATATTGTGGCTAGCTTTTCTAAACCCAAATCTGTTTTACCCTTGATAGATGAGTTTGTACCTTATAAGGATAAGGCTGGATTAGGATTTACAAAACCTGCCTGGACTGCTAGGTCCAAGTCTAAGGGCAAAGCCCCAACACTAAAAAAAAGCCTGCTGTAGATACTTCAGCCAGGGTTGTACCTAAACAAAGGTACAATAGGTTTGAGTGCTGGTGTTGTGGCAAGATAGGCCACTTTGCCATAAACTGTTGGCACAATTCAAGTGTCAAGGAGAGTAGCAAACTGCCTGCTAGAAGAGCTACATGTAGTTTTGTTAAAAGTCAGACTAACTTGCACAAAGGACCCAAGAATTATTTGAGTTCTAAGGTTAAGTAATCTGTTTTGCAGGTGAGTCTAAGTGGCCATGCCCCTATATGGTACTTGGACAGTGGATGTTCCAGACACATGACTGGAACTAGGGGGTTGCTGAAGGATTATACATCTATCAAATATGGGCCTAAGGTTACCTTTGGTGGTTCAGAAAAAGGAATCATCAAAGGCTTTGGTAACATTTCTAGTAACCAAATTATAATTACTCAAGTGGCTTATGTAAAGGGTTTGAAACATAATCTCATTAGCATAAGTCAGCTGAGTGATTTAGGATATGACATCTTATTTGTCAAGGATGGTTGTCATATCAGGAGGTCAAGTGATCAAAAGATCATTCTGACAGGATATAGGAAGAGAAATGTCTATTGTCTAGACTTTATGTGTGAGAACAATGTTTCTCCTATTTGTCTTGTAGCTGATGAGAAAGTCTCACATTGTGTTAAATGGCATAAGAGGCTGGCTCATCTTAACTATAAGACAATTGGTCAACTCTTTAGCAAAGAGTTAGTGAGGAATGTTCCTCAGGTTAAGTGTATAAAAGTTGGATATGCTCAGCTTGTCAAAAGGGCAAGCAGACCAAATCCACCTTTCATAGCCTTGATAACAAGGATTCTGTGAGGTGTCTTTACCTCTTGCATATAGATCTTTTTGGTCCTATGCCAGTTCATAGTCTAGGTAGGAAGGTCTACACATTTGTGGTAGTTGATGACTACTCAAGGTATTCCTGGGTGTTCTTCTTAAGGCAAAAATCTGAAACTCCAAGTGTCTTGTATAGTTTTGTTAAACAAATTTAGAATGAATTGGACAGTACAGTGGTCAAAATCAGAAGTGACCATGGTACTGAATTTCAGTCTGAAAGTATGACAAAACTGTGTGAAGAATTTGGAATTTTTCCGGAATTTTCCTCACCAAGAACACCTCAGCAAAATGGTATTGCTGAAAGGAAAAATAGAACGTTGATAGAGGCTGGTAGAACCCTTTTGAGTGACACTTCTCTCCCAGAAAATTTCTGCGCTGAGGCAGTAAATACTGCTTGTCATGTGATCAATAGGGCCACTATCACCAAGAGCCACAAGAAGACCCCCTATGAGATTGTGAAGGGCAGAAAACCAAATCTATCCTATTTCAGGATCTTTGGTTGCAAGTGTTATATACTTAACAATGGTAAGTCTTATCTAACCAAGTTTGCTGCCAAATCCCAAGAGGGAATCTTTGTTGGGTACAGTAACAACAGTAAGGCTTATAGGGTCTACAACTTGATTACTCAAGTTGTAGAAGAGTCAGTACATGTAGTTTTTGATGAAGCAAGGCTCATTAACAATGAATTGCCAAGTAGTGGTTGCAGCTCTACAGGTGTAACTGAGAAGATGGACAAGCTTACCTTAACAGAAGGTTCTACTGCAAGTCCGCAAGTGGAAGATGGTGGCTGTTGTCCAGGGGGAGTACAAGATACTCCTGATGATGAAGAAGACCAAGAGGTGCAGTTGAATGAAGAAGCTGAAGGTGTTAAACTTGAAGACAGGATGCCTCCAACAAATAGGCATTTAAAGGATCATCCAGCCAATCAAATAATTGGAGATCCCAGACAAGGAGTGCAAACAAGGAGCAGGGATCTAAGTACAGTTCTTCACTCAAGTTTCCTATCCCAAGTTAAGCCAAAGAAGTTTGAAGATGCAATCCTAGACCCTCATTGGATTGAGGCCATGCAAGATGAGCTGAATCAATTCAAAAGATGCAAGGTCTGGGAGCTAGTTCCTAAACCCAAGGACCACAACATTATTGGAACTAAGTGGATCTTTAGGAACAAGTTGGATGAGCATGGAATCATCATAAAGAATAAAGCTAGACTTATTGCAAAGGGATATAGGCAGGAAGAAGGTATTGATTTTGATCAAACCTTTGCTCCAGTAGCAAGACTAGAGGCAATAAGGATGTTCCTTGCCTATGCAACATACCAAGGGTTTAAGGTATATCAAATGGATGTTAAGTCAGCCTTTCTGAATGGAAATCTGAAGGAAGAAGTCTATGTAGAGCAGCCATCAGGTTTTGTTGATTCTCTTAAACCTGATTATGTATATAGACTTAGGAAGGCTTTGTATGGGTAAAAATAAGCCCCTGGGGCTTGGTATGAAACCCTGTCTAGTTTCCTCATTGAGAACAAATTTTCAAGGGGGAAAATAGACAAGACTCTATTCCTTAGGGAATCCAGAGGCAAGATTATCTTAGTCCAAATATATGTAGATGACATAATATTTGGGTCTACAGAAAATAGTCTTTGCAGAAAGTTTGCAAAACTTATGCAAGGACAATTTGATATGAGCAGTATGGGGGAACTTAAGTTCTTCTTGGGGCTCCAAGTTAGACAAACTGAAGATGGATTATCCATATGTCAGTCTAAGTTCACCCTAGAGTTGATAAAGAAGTATGGTATGGAATCATCCACTACCATGAAAACTCCTATGGGGTCAAGCATGTCTCTATGCAAAGATGATGCAGGGAAACCTGTAGATGAGACTTTGTATAGAGGGATAGTTGGCTCCCTACTATATTTGACTGCTAGTAGACCAGATATCATGTATGCTACATATGTCTGTGCTAGGTACCAAGCTTGTCCCAAAGAATCTCATCTGACAGCAGTCAAAAGGATATTGAGATATCTTAAGGGCACACCTTATCTAGGTCTTTGGTACCCTAGGAATGGAGATTTTGAACTGACAGGTTATTCAGATGCAGATTTTGCAGGCTGCAAGGAAGATAGGAAAAGTACAACAGGAACCTGTCAATTTCTAGGTGGGAGGCTGGTGTCATGGAGTAGCAAGAAGCAGACCAGTGTGACTATCTCCACAGCTGAGTCAGAATATGTGGCTGCAGGAAGTTGCTGTGCACAACTCTTATAGATTCAACACCAGCTAGAAGATTATGGTATTCAGGTAAGTAGAACACCTTTATTTTATGATTCTACTAGTACTATTTCAATTGCAAATAATCCTGTCTCTCATAGTAGGACTAAGCAGATGGAAATTAAATGCCATTTTCTAAGAGAACATGTGGAAAAAGAAGACATTTCCCTAGAGTATGTTAAGACAGATAATCAGTTAGCTGATATGTTTACTAAGCCCTTAGATGAAACCAAATTCAATAAGTTTAAAATTGAATTAAGAATGATAAACTTAGAATAGTTTACAAAAATTGGCTAAGTAAAATAGTGTCGACACACAGAGTTATCTGTGTCGACACATAGAAGTGGTGTCGACATTTCAGAGAAATGGTGTCGACACATCTAGGAAGTCTGTGTCGACACTTCGGAAAATTAGTGTCGACACATGCAGTGTAGGTGTCGACATATCCAAGGTGGTGTCGACACTTAGGACTTACACAGAATTAGTCTAGTAGAGTCTCAACTAAGTGTCGAGCTGAGATATATAAGTGTCGACACATATATTCTGTCGACTATATTTGTGTCGACACATAGTTGTCGAGACATTAGAAGTAAGTGTCGACACTTTTCCACAGTGTCGACACATTTCAAGTAATTTGATGCGCCTTTTCACCTTCAATTTTAGAAAGGTATAAATAGGTTTTCACCATTGTTTGTCGATACGCTCATCATAGTTTCGAGACCAAACTTGTGTGTCGATATCTCTCTTCTCTAAATTCAAAATTTCTTCAAACCCTAATGGAGCCCAAGCTAGAAGAGAACATTAATGTAGGATATGAGCTCGTGCGACACGCCTTTGATGACGCGGAACCCAAAATCCAAGGTGTGGTAACCCTAATTGCAGAGACTGGCCTAGAGTATCTTGTTTCAGAACCTATCAAGATCTGGAAGAAGGAAGTCCTCGAATTCTTGAGTGCAGCAACTGATGATGAATCTGGACTCAAGATTAAGTCCAAAGTTCATGGGGCAAAGGTGAAGGTCACTCATAAGACTCTAAGAAAAGTTCTACATCTCCCTAGAACTAAAGAAGAGGAAGATGTCTCTGCTTCAAAGACAAGGGAGGCACTGACATGGTGTGGACTTGATTCAAAGCTGAAGATATGATCAGTTTTCAACAGGAAAGGCATGAACATACAAGGAAAATTTTTATCTGAAATAGTTGGCAAGGTAATTCTGAGCAAGCCTGGAGGACATGACAGAATTTCAGCTCATATGTTCAGTCTGATGACAAGGATAATTTTCCAGCTTAAGACTGATTGGTTAGTAGTTATGTTTGATAAGATAAAAGAGAGCCTGAAGAAACCCAATCTGGGAAGAATTCTGAGTTTATACTTAGCCGGAAGTATTCCTGAAGTTATGAACCAAGCTGCAGGTTCAAAATAAACCACATGAGGAGAATGGATGTAAGAATTTTCGCAAGGTGGGATAGAGTGTTGACAAAGGAAATACCAACTCCAGAAAAGGGAACACCTCAGAAGAAGAAGAAGAAGAAAGCCATTGTGGCTCAAGAATCCTCTAGTAGCTCAGAAGAGCAAGTGGTGTTTAGTTCTGATGATGGAGGAGATGACAATGCTGGACAGTCACCGGCAAGACAAGTAGATGCTCAGAGGCAGGGGGAGCTACCATCAGCTAGCCCTATTCACCTGGATTCACTCCAGGGTGAGCCTCTACATGGGGATGAGCCAACCCAATTAGAGAGTGAAAGGGCTACCCAAACAATACTAGAGGTAATCACTGAAGTTAATCAATTTAATTTCACTATTGAGGATGAAGATTTGACTGAATCATTACTTGATGTTGATCAGCAAACACAGTTACATAATCAACCACAAGATGTTGTCATGGAGGACACATCAGTTGCTGATAAAGAGGTATTAGATGCTCCTAAGATCAGAGATTCACCAGTCCATCCTCAACATGAGTTTACACTAGAAGAGCTATTCCCTGACCTTCTACAGACTGATTTTGAGAGAGAGAAAGCTGCTGCTGAGGGGAAGAAGGTAAATCTTGAGGGGGAGCATGTAGAGGAGACTGCTAGACAAGAGACAGAAGAGCAAAGGAATACTGAGGAGCTACAAAGGACTGAGAAGGACTTGCTTCCTAGTCCTAAGGATAGAGTAGATATTGCTAGTACTTCTGCTTCAGAAGATGAAGAGGCTGCTAGAGCCAAGAAAAGAAAGTTTCAGGTCTTTAAGAGGAGAAGCCAGACCTATAAGAAAGCACTGCAAACCATAGTACCACAACAAGCTCCAACTACTGATTATAGTTCCTTGTTGGTGGCTCTGCAAATCAAGATGGATGAGCAAAGACAAGCTTTAGAAAAATATATGGATGAAGGACATAAATCCCTTCAATTTGATCTAGCTCAAGACATCAAATCTATCAAATTTGAAGTGAATCAAAACAAGAAGAAAATGACTGATTGCTTCCACAAGGGAGGCAATGCAGTAGTATATCTGACTACACACCAAGAGCAGATCAAGACACAGATTGATGACCTGGCAGTGAAATAAGGATATGTTCTGGAAAATCAGCTTAGAATGAATGATAATCTAACTGCTTCTCATAATGCCATAGTCATTGAGATGAAAAATATAGCTACTGCCCAGACTGCTATAAGTACTACTACCAAAGAAGCCTTTAATAAGCAACTACAAGAGAGCCTCACTGCTGTTAAAACAGCCATTGAAGATTCTCAGAAGACAATTACTGACAAGCTACAAAGGTTAAAACCTTTCTATAAAGATGGAGTGAATTATTTAAATGCTCAAATCAGATTCTAAAAGGATGATCTTAGAGATCATATAGAAAGAGAAGTCATAAAGGGGGAGAGGGTGTTAGTCAAAGCAGGCTCTGATCATGCAAAATGGATTTCAAACTCTATCAGAGCTACCCTTGGATATCCACCCTTATGTGATAATGATAATGTGGCAGAGTCTGGCATAAATCCTGCATATTTTGGAGGAGAATAAGCTGAAGTGGCTCAAGTGATATACCCTCCTGCTGATTTTGACATGATACATCAGGAGGTATAATCTATGTATAGTCCTCCTGAGGGTAATCAGAATGTTATTCTTGAGAAAGTTGTACAGCCTGTGCTAGAGGCAGTTCTAAAAGAACAAGAGGCCCAATTATCTAAGAAAAGGTTCAGAGAGCAGACTGAATTAAGGCCAGATTTTGAGCAATGGAGCCCAACTTCTAGAAATATTATTCTGACTGCTTGGAAGGTTGCTAAGGATAATTTCATAGAAAGGGGCAAATGTTATTCTGACCAGGAATGGAAGAAACATGAGGCTAGGCAAGAGGCCATAGTACAATACAGAAGAAAGGCTAAATTAGGGAAGCTACCTCCTAATGCACAGAAGCCTAGCAAGTATTTCCCCAAGCCTTATCACTATTTTGAGAGACAGAAGATAAGAGCTGAAGAACAGAAAAAGAAAGATCTTAAAGGGAAGAAGGCTGCTGATGACAATGATGCTCCAGTCCAAGCAAAGATTCAATCTGGAAAGGGCATTGTTATCAAGGAGCCAGAACAGCCATAGGATAGAATTTTTCTTAAGTTTATAATCCTGTAATCTTTTGCATTAAACTCCATGTAAACTTCTGATTAATAAAACTTTTTTGAAGTTGTAAGAACAATGTTATATGTTCAATCTATTACATTATTGTTCTGAGATAATTGTTTATACATGTTCTGTTTATACATGTTTAGTTCTTACCCTGTCATATAATACTATTATACATCATATTGAGTATTTGTTATGAATGATGTATATCATTGACTAAGGCTTATGACTTCTCCAAATAGGAGGAGATTGTTGGGTACATTGGAATATATGTACCTGATTTGAAGAAGCCTCACCCTACTCAATGATATACATCAAGGTGTATTTGATGTGCTTTGAGTTTATGTGTGCAGGTTTAGTAATTGCAGGAAAAGCATAAAAGTTTCTAAGTCCATGTGTCGACATCTAGAGGTGAAGTGTCGACACTTATGAAGGCTTGTGTCGACACCTAGAGAAGCTGTGTCGACACTTGGAGTAATTGTGTCGACACCAAGAAGGCAGAGTCGACACCAGAAGAAAAGTGTCGACACATACAGGCAGTGTCGACACATAGTGAAGAATTGTCTACAGAATCTGTGTTGACACTTAGAGGCATTGTCGACACCCAGAGAAACTTTGTCGACATCAAAAGTGTCGACACCAGGAGGCTATGTAGACACTCAACAAACTTCAACAAAGTTAAAGTACATGTGTCGACACAAAGGAGATGTGTCGACACTCAGCAAGTTTTCAACACATGAAGGCATGTGTCGACACAAAGGGAATGTGTCGACACACTGCAGAAATCAACTAAGTATTGAAGATTAAGTACTTGTGTCGACACACTCAATCAGTGTCGACACATTCTACAGAAGGCTTGTGTCGACACACAGAATCAGTGTCGACACATTCTGAAGAAGCAGTGTCGAGAAGCTGTTACAACAACACAAGGAGTTGTGTCGACACCATGAAGGCTAGTGTCGACACTTAGTCTACTTGTGTCGACACTTAGTCTATTTATGTCGACACACAAAGACTATCTGTCTCGACACTTTCAGAGAGTGACAGAAATTTCAATAAGTGACTGGATGACTTGACAGCTGCCATTTCAACCAGTCAACTGCAACTGTCAGAGCCATCAGGAAGTTGTTAGAAACTGGATCAGCCGGTTACCTTGGAGGAGGACTATTTAAAGACCTTTCTCCTTCGACAGAGATGATGAAGTAATCAATTGAAAAACAACACAAAAAGTAGACCTTCAAGAGAAGATCTAAGAAGTTGGAGAGAGAGAGCTCCTTCTAAGAAGAGCAGCTGTTGAACCAGGCTGATAAGTAAGATTCAGATTGAGATCTGATTCACAAGACAGCAGTTGATTGAAGATTATCTGCACAGGAGATTCAACCCTACTGTGTTCTAATTCAAGAAGCTTTGAAGAAAGCCAATGGTGGTTGATCTTTGCCTAGTTCTTCCAAGAACTCATCAAGAAGCCAGTCAATTCACCTCTCTCTTTCTGAATTGTGGTTATTTACTTTGTAAACTTTATTTTCTGTAGGATCCTAAGTGATCTGAGCTGTAAGCCTATTTTATAAAGGCTGAGTGTAGGAGATTCTATTCTCTGAGTGTAGGCCTTGATTGAAGGCTGAGGTAGGGCTGTTTAGCCTGAGTGTAGGTCTTGGTGAAGACTGAGTGGTAGGGCTTTTTGCCTGAGTTGTAGGAGTGGGGTCACTCTGAGTTGTAGGAACCTGTTTGGGTTTCTGAGTTGTAAGATCTGAGAATCTGAGGAGAAGTGGAGAAGTTACGCCGAATCTAGTACACTACTAGATAGGCGAAGAGGGAAAGTGGATGTACCCAGACCTTGGGGAACCACTATAAAAATCTGTGTGTACTCTATGTGTGATTAATTCTGTGATTGTTGTATTATCTATGCCGAATTGCTGTAGAGAATTGCAAATACAGGTCTTATTATTCAGTGTTTCTGCCTGTAATCTTAAAAAGATTAAGTTCACCTATTCACCCCCCTCTAGGTGATTAGGTACTGTTTCTTTCAAATACCATAATCTTCTAGCTGGTGTTGAATCCAAAGAAGTTGTGCACAGTAGCTTCCTGCGGCAACATATTCTGACTCAGCTATGGAGATGGCCACACTGGTCTGCTTCTTGCTGCTCCATGACACCAGCCTTCCACCTAGATATTGACAGGTTCCTATAGTACTCTTCCTATCTTCCTTGCAGCCTGCAAAATCTGCATCTGAATAACCTGTCAGTACAAAATCTCCATTCCTAGGGTACCAAAGGCCTAGATAAGGTATGCCCTTAAGATATCTCAAAATCCTTTTAACTGCAGTCAGATGAGATTCTTTAGGGCATGCTTGGTACCTAGCACAGACACATGTAGCATACATGATATCTGGTCTACTAGCAGTCAAATATAGTAGGGAGCCAACTATCCCTCTATACAAAGTCTCATCTACAGGTTTCCCTGCATCATCTTTGCTTAGAGACATGCTTGACCCCATAGGAGTTTTCATGGTAGTGGATGATTCCATTCCATACTTCTTTATCAACTCTAGGGTGAACTTAGACTGGCATATGGATAATCCATCTTCAGTCTGTCTAACTTGGAGACCCAAGAAGAACTTAAGTTCCCCCATACTGCTCATTTCAAATTGTCCTTGCATAAGTTTTGCAAACTTTCTACAAAGACTATTTTCTGTAGACTCAAATATTATGTCATCTACATATATTTGGACTAAGATAATCTTGCCTCTGGATTCCCTAAGGAATAGAATCTTGTCTATTTTCCCCCTTGAGAATTTGTTCTCAATGAGGAAACTAGACAGGGTTTCATACCAAGCCCTAGGAGCTTGTTTTAACCCATACAAAGCCTTACTAAGTCTATATACATAATCAGGTTTAAGAGAATCAATAAAACCTGATGGATGCTCTACATAGACTTCTTCCTTCAGATTTCCATTCAAAAAACCTGACTTAACATCCATTTGATATACCTTAAACTCTTGAAATGTTGCATAGGCAAGGAATATTCTGATTGCCTCCAGTCTTGCTACTGGAGCAAAGGTTTGATCAAAATCAATACCTTCTTCCTCCCTATATCCCTTTGCAACAAGTCTAGCTTTATTCTTTATGATGATTCCATTGTCATCCAACTTGTTCCTAAAGATCCACTTAGTTCCAATAATGTTGTGGTCCTTGGGTTTAGGAACTAGCTCCCAGACCTTGCATCTTTTGAATTGATTCAGCTCCTCTTGCATGGCCTCAATCCGATGAGGGTCTAGGATTGCTTCTTCAAATTTCTTTGGCTCTACTTGGGATAGGAAACTGGAGTAAAGAACTGTACTCAGATTCCTGCTCCTTGTTTGCACACCTTGCCTGGGATCTCTAATTATTTGATTTGGTGGGTGATCCTTTAAGTGTCTATTTGCTGGAGGCAGCCTGTCTTCTGGTTGTACACCTTCAGTCTCTTCAATTAGCTGCACCTCTTGGTCTTCTTCAGCATCAGGACTATCTTGTACTCCCCATGGACAGCAACCACCATCTTCCACTTGCTGACTTGCAGTAGAACCTTCTACAATGGTAAGCTTGTCCATCTTTTCAGTTACACCTGTAGAGCTGCACACACTACTTGGCAATTCATTGTTAATGAGCCTTGCTTCATCAAAAACTACAAGTACTGACTCTTCTACAACTTGAGTAATCAAGTTGTAGACCCTATAAGCCTTACTGTTGTTGCTGTACCTAACAAAGATTCCCTCTTGGGATTTGGCAGCAAACTTGGTTAGATAAGACTTTCCATTGTTAAGTATATAACACTTGCAACTCAAGGTTCTGAAATAGGATAAATTTGGTTTTCTGCCCTTCACAATCTCATAGGGGGTCTTCCTGTGGCTCTTGGTGATAGTAGCCCTATTGATCACATGACAAGCAGTATTTACTGCCTCAGCCCAGAAATATTCTGGGAGAGAAGTGTCACTCAATAGCGTTCTACCAGCCTCTATCAAGGTTCTATTTTTCCTCTCAGCAATACCATTTTGCTGAGGTGTTCTTGGTGAGGAAAATTCCTGAAAAATTCCAAATTCTTCACACAGTTTTGTCATACTTTCAGACTGAAATTCAGTACCATGGTCACTTCTGATTTTGACCACTGTACTGTCCAATTCATTCTGAATTTGTTTAACAAAACTATACAAGACACTTTGAGTTTCAGATTTTTGGCTTAAGAAGAACACCCAGGAATACCTTGAATAGTCATCTACTACCACAAATGTGTAGACCTTCCTACCTAGACTGTGAACTGGCATAGGACCAAAAAGATCCATATGCAAGAGGTATAGACACCTCACAGAATCCTTGTTCTCAAGGCTATAAAAGGTGGATTTGGTCTGCTTGCCTTTTTGACAAGCTGAGCATATCCCATCCTTTATGCACTTAACTTGAGGACCATTCCTTACTAACTCTTTGCTAAAGAGTTGACCAATTGTCTTATAGTTAAGATGAGCCAGTCTCTTGTGCCATTTAACACAGTGTGAGACTTTCTCATCAGCTACAAGACAAATAGGAGAAACATTGTTCTCACATACAAAGTCAAGACAATAGACATTTCTCTTCCTATATCCTATCAGAATGATCTTTTGATCACTTGACCTTCAGATATGACAACCATCCTTGACAAATGAGATGTCATATCCTAAATCACTCAACTAACTTATGCTAATGAGGTTATGTTTCAAACACTTTACATAAGCCACTTGAGTAATTGTAATCAGGTTACTAGAAATGTTACCAAAGCATTTGATGATTCCTTTTTCTGAACCACCAAAGGTAACTTTAGGACCATCCTTGATAGATGTATAATCCTTTAGCAACCCCCTAGTTCCAGTCATGTTACTGGAACATCCACTGTCCAAGTACCATATAGGGGCATGGCCACTTGGACTCACCTGCAAAACAGATTACTTAACCTTAGAACCCAAATAACTCTTGGGTCCTTGGTGCAAGTTAGTCTGACTTTTAACAAAACTACCTGTAGCTCTTCTAGCAGGTAGTTTGCTACTCTCCTTGACACTTGAATTATGCCAACAGTCTATGGCAAAGTGGCCTATCTTGCCACAACACCAGCACTCAAACCTGTTGTACCTTTGTTTAGGTACAACCCTGGCTGTTTTATCTACAGCAGGGTTCTTGTTGAGTGCTGGGACTTTGCCCTTAGATTTGGACTTTACTGTCCAGGCAGGTTTTGTAAACCCCAATCCAGTTTTACCCTTATGAGGTACAAACTCATCTATTAAAGGTAAAATAGATTTTGGTTTAGAAAAACTTGCTATAATCTCTCTCTCCTTCTGAAGTCTATCCTCCAGATTTCTAATTTGATCATTCTTAAATGTAATAGTACCCATCTGAATAATAGTAATGTTCTTCAGCCTGGCTATTTCATTAAGTTTCTGATCAAATAACTTGTCTGAATCAGCAGCAGCCAATTTAAGACTAGTAATCTCCTTTGCCTGAGTTTTGTCTAAGGTTTTGCTTTTCTTCAAGGCCTGCAACAAGTCCCTATATTCATCAATTAACTGATTAATATCTCCTTCAGATTCAGACCCACCCACATCACTTGATGCAGATGTATCTGATTCTGACTCAGTACTAGAAATTGAACTGGAAGAACAACTTTGTACCTTACTTGGTCCAGGCTGATCCTGGATTTTGTCTCCTTCAGATAAGGCCATCAGCCCTTTGTACTGATTGTCCTCATGCTCATAAATTGAATTCATTAACTGCATGAACTCATCTTCCTCCTCTTCAGCAAACAATCCAATATAGGCTTTAGCTTCTAAATCTGTTTCTGAAGATGACTGATCTGTCAAACTTTTGTCTTTCTTGGCAACAAAGGACTTTTCCTTTTTGCCCTTAAACTGTGTCTTCTTTCTGTCAGTTGTCTCCTTCCTCTTTTCAGGACAGTCAGCCACTATATGTCCTTGTCTATTGCAGCAATATCACACAATCTTTGAAGATGTAGCTTTGCTTGGCTTAGATCTGCTTCTGTCATTCCTTGATGACTTTCTTTTCTGTTAATAGTCATCTTTTGGCTGAGAAGTGGAAGGCTTAGACCTCTACTGCTTCTTCTTCAGAAACTTTTGAAATGCCTAGTGAAAGTTGCAAAGTCTTCATCACTTTCACTACTATCTGAATTCTTGCTTTTTGAATTATCTGTCACAGCCTCAGCAACTATTTGAGGTGGAGATGGAGACTTGCTTCTATACTTCCTAGTGACTTCAGTTTTGAAGGCCACAGATCTTTCCTTGTGCTCTACTCTAGTAGTCTTCTCTTCCTTCTTTCTAGCCAATAACTGCATCTCATAAGATAACAGTTTTCCAAACAAAGTTGGAGGAGGAATATCAGCTAATTTGGCCATTTCTCTAATGGCACAAATCTTGGTGTCCCAGTCCTTAGTCAGGGATCTTAAAAACTTGTCATTCAGCTCATAGTTGCTGAATTCTCTTCCATAGGACATCAATTCATTTACTATCCTATAGAACTTCTTGTAGCATTCAGTAATGCTATCAGACTTTCCTTGTCTGAAGCTTTCATATTCCTGATTTAACAAAGACTTCCTGTCTTGTCTTACTTCTTCTGATCCCTCCATATAGACTATTAATGTGTCCCACATTTCTTTAGAAGTTTTACAGTGAATTAAATTCTGAAATGTTGCATCATCAATTGCACTAACAATAATATTCTGAGCCCTCTTGTCCATAGTGGCCAGAATTATTTCATCTTTAGTCATTTCAGAAAAGTCCTTGGGAGTTTTCTAATTTGCATCTAGAATGGATATCTTCATTGGCACATATGGCCCTTCTTTGACTGTAATGTATATTCTTGGGTCAGATGCTTCCATAAAGAGTCTAACCCTCTCTTTCCATATGCCAAAAATCTCTTTTCTACAGATTGGCAATTTCATGGACCCCAGTTCTTTGTGATTCTCAGTTGAACCCATTTTTTTGATTCTTGTCTATGCTGATTCTGCCTACAGGATCTTACTCAGTCTGTTATGTCCTTTTTGAGTAACCTCCCTCTGATACCACTTGAAAGAAATAGTACCTAATCACCTAGAGGGGGGGGGGGGGGTGAATAGGTGAACTTTATCTTTTTTCATTTTCAGGCAGAAATACTAAATAGTAAATGCAATTCTACAATTATCACAACACAACAACCATACAATCAAACATACACAGAGTGCACACAGGATTTATAGTGGTTCCCCAAGGTCTGGGTACATCCACTTTCCCCCTTCGCCTATCTAGTAGTGTACTAGATTCGGCCTAACTTCTCCACTTATTCTCAGATCCTCAGATCTTACAACTCAGAACCCCAAATAGGTTCCTACAACTCAGAGTGACCCAACTCCTACAACTCAGGCATAAAGCTCTACCACTCAGTCTTCACCAAGACCTACACTCAGGCTAAACAGCCCTACCTCAGCCTTCAATCAAGGCCTACACTCAGAGAATAGAATCTCCTACATTCAGGCACAAAAGCCCTACCTCAGCCTTTATAGTTTAGGCTTACAACTCAGATTTATACAATATCCTACAGGAATTTGATAATACAAAGTAATTAACCACAACTCTGAAAGAGAGAGATGAGTTGACTGGCTTCTTGATGAGTTCTTGAAAGAACTTGACAGAGATCAACCTCCCTTGGCTTTCTTCAAAGCTTCTTGAATTAGAACACACTAGGGTTGAATCTCCTGAAGATGATCTTCAATCAACTTCTGTCTTGTGAATCAGATCTCAATCTGAATCTTACTTATCAGCCTGGTTCAACAGCTGTTCTTCTTAGAAGGAGCTCTCTCTCTCCAACTTCTTAGATCTTCTCTTGAAGGTCTTCTTCTTTTTTGTGTTGTTTTTCAATTGATTACTTCACTTATTTTCAATGAATAATCACCCTCTGTTGAAGGAGAAAGGTCTTTATATAAGCCTTCTCCATGGTGACCGGCTGATCCGGTTTCTAACAAACTCCTAACAGCTCTGACAGTTGCAGTTGACCGGTTGAAATGGCAGCTGTCAAATCATCCAGTCACTTCTTGAAATCTCTGTCACTGTCTGAAAGTGTCGAGACAGATAGTCATTATGTGTCGACACAAATAGACTAAGTGTTGACACAAGTAGACTAAGTGTCGACACTATCCTTGATGGTGTCGACACAACTCCTTGTGTTGAGGTAACAGCTTCTCGACACTGCTTCTTCAGAATGTGTCGACACTGATTCTGTGTGTCGACACAAGCCTTCTGTTGAATGTGTCGACACTGGTTGAGTGTGTCGACATAAGTACTTCTTCTTTAATACTTTGTTGAATTCTGCTGTGTGTCGACACATCTCCTTTGTGTCGACACATCTTCTTTTGTTGTTGATACTTGCTGAGTGTCGACACAACTCCTTTGTGTCGATACATGCCTTCATGTGTTGAAACTTGCTGAGTGTCGACACATCTCCTTTGTGTCGACACATGCCTTCATGTGTTGAAACTTGCTGAGTGTCGACACATCTCCTTTGTGTCGACACATGTACTTTAACTTTGTTGAAGTTTGTTGAGTGTCGACACAGCCTCCTGGTGTCGACACATTTGATGTCGACAAAGTTTCTCTGGGTGTCGACACTGCCTCTAAGTGTCGACACAGAATATGTTGACAATACTTCACAGTGTGTCGACACTCCCTGTATGTGTCGACACTGTTCTTCTGGTGTCGACTCTTCTTTCCTGGTGTCGACACAATTACTCCAAGTGTCGACACAGCTTCTCTAGGTGTCGACACAAGCCTTCATAAGTGTCGACACTTCACCTCTAGGTGTCGACACATGGACTTAGAAACTTTTATGCTTTTCCTGCAATTACTTAACCTGCACACATAAACTCAAAGCACATCAAATACACCTTGATGTATATCATTGAGTAGGGTGTGGCTTCTTCAAATCAGGTACATATATTCCAATGTACCCAACAGGTAACAGGGCCCCTCTATCATAGTCAGGCTGCGACTCATAGGAGGATGATGAGGATGAAGATGCCTACAGCTATTGTGGGCTGATGGCAATGTCTGATGAAGAATCCAGCCAGGATCATCCTGGTCCAGCAAAGGTACACTCTATCAGCTCATCTCCTGAATCAGATTATGAGACTAGTCCAAATTCCAAGGCATCATCATCCAGTGATGATGATGGGTCAGAATCTGAGGAATATGTCAATCAACTTATTGATAAGTATGGTGAACTTCAGGATGCTTTCAAGAGGAGCAAGAAGTTGGCCAAAAAGCAAGTTGAGGAGATTCTCTCTCTTCAGCTAGCTGCAGCCCAGCAGGCTGAGACAACATCCTTGCAGGATCAGAAGGCTAGGAAAGTCATCCAACTTAGGAACATTACTCTCATCCAAATTGGCACCATCAAGTACAAGGATAGTCTCATTAGAGATCTTGAAGAGAAACTCCATAGGGAGAGGAGAATTATGGGTAGTTACTCTAAGCCCAATATAGTGTTCCCCTTAATAGACTCCTTCTCCTCTCAGATGGGTAAGAAGGGTTTGGGGTTTAAGGGAAACACTAGAGTTTCCCCTTCTAAATGGAAAGGGAAAGCTCCAGTCCTACTTCTGGCTTTTAATCCTCCATCCCTTTTAACAAGGTGATGTTGCCTTCAAACAGGTATGGACAAGAAAGCATCTATGGTCACTGGATGAATGATAGATCCACTAGTGTGAACAAAGATGTTCACAGCTATGGTGGAAGGTATAGTAGGGGAATGAGTGTCTTTAAGGAAATTCACATGACCCATCATGAACCATTTGTTTTTGGTATCCCAGCCCCCACTCTCAAGAACAAGGCAGTTGCCTTCACTCAAGCCCATCCAGCAAAAGTTCAGACTAAGGGTAAGTCTGTTAGCATGCCAAATCTAGTTATCTCTGATGCTATAAACAACATATCATCTACAAAGAAGACTGCTGCAAATGGCAGTCAGAGCCAGCCAAGGAAGCCTGCTGCAAGACTTACCTTCAGTCAGATCCTTGCTGAAAGGAACTTGAAGAAGGCTGCTGAACCTCTTCCTTTTGTTCAATCAACAGTTAACCAAACTGCAGGACCTGCACAAAAAAGAAGATATAATATCTATGAGTGTTGGTGTTGTGGTAAGGTGGGGCATTTTTTCCTATATTGCTGGCATAATCCAAGTGTGCAGAGAATAAAGGTTAGTCTCCCTGTCAGAAATTCTGCAGGAAGACAGTTTGTGTTTCAGACTAATCAGAACCTAGGACCCAATAATTATTGGGGTACTTAGGTAAGATAAATCATTTGCTGTAGGTTAGGCCAAATTCCCATACCCCTATATAGTACTTGGACAGTGGTTGTTCCAGTCACATGACTAGAATAAGGAGCAACTTAAAGGAGTACACTCTAGTGAAGGACGGACCCAAAGTTATCTTTGGTGGTTCAGATAAAGGAGTGACAAGAGGCTATGATAAGACTACCAATGTATAGTCATAATCTCAAAAGTGGCTTATGTTTAGGGGTTGCAACACAACCACATAAGAATAAGCCAACTATGTGATCTTGGATATGTCATTTCCTTCCACAAGGATGAGTGCCAGATTAAGAGGTCAAGTGACCAAGAGGTCATCTTGACAGGCACTAGGAGTGTAATTATTTATTGCTTAAATTTCCTTTGTCTTAATAAAGACTCTCCTATTTGTCTAGTTGCAAAGGAGGAAGTCTCATATTGTGTATAATGGCACAAGAGACTAGCTCATTTGAATTATAAGACTATTGGCAAGCTCTTTAGTGAAGAGCTAGTTAGGAATGGTCCCAAGATGAAATGCACCAATGAAGGCATTTGCTCGGCATGCCAAAAGGGCAAGTATACCAAAGCTTCCTTCAAGGGCATTGAGACCAAGGATTTTGTGAGGTGCTTATACCTCTTGCATATGGAATTGTTTGGTCCTATGCTAGTTCATAGTCTAGGTAGGAAAGTCTACTCCTTTGTGGTGGTTGATGACTATTCTAGGTTTGCTTGAGTTTTCTTTCTCAAGAAAAAGTCGGAAACCCTTTATGTCGTCAATACATTTGTTAAACAAATTTAGAACGAGCTAGATAGTACTGTGACCAAAATCAGAAGTGACCATGGGACTGAATTTCAGTCTGAAAGCATGACAAGTTTCTATGAAGAGCAAGATATTCATCAAGAATTTTCTTCTCCAAGAACACTCCAGCAAAATGGGATTGTTGAGAGGAAAAATAGAACTCTCATAGAGGCTGGAAGGACCTTACAAAGTGACACATCTTTCCTTGAAAATTTCTGGGCTGAGGCAGTAAATACTACATATCATGTCCTTAATAGAGCCTCTATAACCAAGAGCTACAAGAAGACTCCCTACGAGATTTTGAAGGGTAGAAACCAAACCCGATCTATCTCAAGATCTTCGGTAGCAAGTGTTATGCGCTTCATAATGGTAAGTCCTATGTGACTAAGTTTGCTGCCAAGTCCTATGATGAGATTTTTGTTTGGTACACCAATCATAGTAAGGCATATAGGATCTACATATAGTCTTTGATGAGTCTATCATGATTAACAGTGAGCTGCCAAGCTCCTCTTCTAGTACTATAGGTACAGAGCTGATGATGGACAAGCTAACCATCAAGAAAGCTGCACCAGTAATCCAAGATGGAGTTGATATTCCAAAAGGAGTGCAAGGCACACTGGAAGTGGATGAAGATCAGCAAGAAACTGCTACTAAAGCTGATGCTGAAAGAAGACTACCTCCATCTATCAGGCATCTAAGAGATCATCCAAGACACCAAATTATTGGTGATGCAAACCAAGGAGTGGTGATAAGAACCAAGAGCCTTAATACAACAATGTATGCAAATTTCTTGTCATAGGTTGAGCCCAATAGATTTGAAGAGGACAACATAGATCAGTTCTAGATTGTAGTAATGCAAGAGGAATTGAACCAGTTTAAGAGATATAAGGTCTGGAAGCTGGTTCCCAGACCATAAGGACATAATGTCATTGGAGTCAAGTGGATTTATAGGAATAAACTTGATGAAAATGACATTATAATCAAGAACAAGGCTAGGTTAGGTGCTAAGGGGTACATACAAAAAGAAGGTATTGACTTTAATCAAAACTTTGTCCCTGTAGCAAGATTGGAAGCCATCAGACCCTTCCTTGCATATGATTTATTCAAAGGATTTAAAGTCTACCAGATGTATGTGAAGTTATCCTTCCTGAATGGTGACTTAAAGGAAGAAGTTTATATTGAACAGCCTCCAGGTTTTGTTGTTCTTAACTCCCCTGATTCTATTTATAGACTTAGGAAAACTCTATATGGGCTAAAGCAAGCCGCTAGAGCATGGTATTAGACATTGTCTAGCTTCCTCATTAAGAACAAATTCTCAAAGGAGAAGATAGACAAGACCATATTCCTAAGGGAATCTAAGGGTAAGATCATCCTAGTCCAGATATATGTAGATAACATAATCTTTGGATCTACTGATGACAACCTTTGTAGAAAGTTTACCAAACTTATGCAAGGGTAGTTTGAGATGAGCAGTATGGGTGAACTTAAGTTCTTCTTGGGCCTCCAAGTAAGATAGACTGAAGATGGATTATCCATATCCCAGTCTAAGTTTACCAGAGAGTTAATCAAAAAGTTTGGTATGGAGAATGCCTCCACCATGAAAACTCCCATGGGGTCAAGTATGACTATTGGCGAAGATGAGGCAGAGAAACTTATAGATGAAACTTTGTATAGAGGGATAATTGACTCCCATTTATATCTTACTGCAAGTAGGCTAGACATCATGTATGCTATATGTGTTTGTGCTAGGTATCAGGCTAGCCCTATAGAATCTCACTACTCTGTTGCAAAAAGGATTTTAAGGTATCTTAAGTGCACACCAGATCTTGGCCTATGGTACCCTAGAAATAGGGATTTTGAACTAACAGTCTATTCAGATGCCGATTTTGTAGGATGCAAAGAGGACAGGAAGAGTACTTCAGGCACCTGCCAATTTTTGGGAGGAAGACTAGTGTCTTGGAATAGCAAGAAGCAGGCTAGTGTTGCAATCTCAATAGCTGAGTCAGAGTACATCTCAGCAGGTAGGTGTTTTGCACAGTTGTTGTGGATCCAACATCAGCTCTAGGATTATAACCTCCAGATAAGTAGAACTCCTTTGTACTGTGATTCTACTAGTGCAATCTCAATTGATAGGAATCCTGTCTCCCATAACAGGACTAAGCACATTAAGATTAGGTATCATTTTATTAGGGAACATGATGAATATGAAGATATCAGTCTTGAGTTTCTCCCTACATGTTGGGTATTGTATCCACAATAAACCTGATTTGAAGAAGGGTCCAGTCAAGCTAAGATGAATTGTGACTGTATTTGATATGTTGGTTTAGTTATGTATTTGCAGGTTTTCATTGCTAAGTGCACACCAATATCAGGTTACAGTGGGTCAGTAAACACAGGACTATACAATGTAATTGCTCATTGTGTAGGCCAATGTGTTAACTCAGGTGTAATCTCTATATTGGGGTGTACTTCTATCCCAAGTACATAAGAAGGCTCAAGAATGGTCAAGGCTTAGAATTAGCGAGATAGAAATTCTCCTATGTATAATTCGTCGAGTATGGTTTGGAATACTCGTCGAATTCGCCGATTATCAGTGTGATACGCGTCGAATTTGTCGTGTATACCTACCTATACCCATCAAATTCATCTCTTATGCATAGTGTAATTTTGTCAAAGAAGTGAAAAATCTATTAAGTAAAATTCGTCGAGTATCGTTGCGCATACTCATTGAATTCGTCGAATGTATCTAACGATACTCGCCGAATTTGTGGAATATGCTAAGTGATACACGCCGAATACGTCGAGTCCAGTCGACGATACTTCTCTATATTTTTCCCCATCGTGGGAGATTCGTCGATGCTACTTCTCCAGTCAAATGTAATATTCTTTTACTGATTGTAGGATATTATTTCTCCAATTTTGTAGATCCATTTGTGGATCGAGTGAGTAGATCCGTTTGTGGATCGAGTTTGTAGATCCGGTTGTGGATCGAGTTGTAGGATAGGTTGTTCTTCGTGTGGTAGGAGCATCGTCTCCGAGTTGTAAGAGTTGCGGCTCCGAGGTGTAATAGTCGTAGTAATCTGAGAAAGGCGAAGTAGCCAAATCTGCCCCTTCGTAGGAGATAGGCGAGGTTGGAAAGTTGTTGGGTATTGTATCCACATTAACCCAGATTTGATGAAGTCACCCTTGAACTAAGATGAATTAAGTTGTATTTGATGCTTTGGTTGAGTTATGTGTTTGCAGGATTCTAATGCCAAGTGTAGACCAATGTCAGTCTACAATGGGTCACCAAACACAAGTCCATACAATGTAATCCCTCATTGTGTGATCCAAGGTATTGACTCACACGTAACCTCTCTATTGAGATATACTTCATACTCAACACTAGGACTAATTGCTGGTTTCACAAAAGAAGAAGAGATTTCTATTAAGATAATTTACTAAGTATTTTACTCGTATAAATATATACCAACTCGAGTGAATTGCTTAGTTTAAACTCGAGTAAAAATCGTTATACTCGAGTAAGGAAGTTAGAACTCGAGTAGTCAAGTAATAGCTCTCGAGTAACTAAGTTAACTACTCGAGTAGATTCTGTCTCATTCTCGAGTTTACTAGATTTCTTCTCCAGATATTTTCTAAGTAAATTACTCCAGTAATCATATAGGTACTCGAGTAGTTTGAACCTTTATCTCGAGTTAAAGTAGTCTGGGGCACGCGTAATTTCTCCTCACTCGAGTAGTCTAAGTCATGTACTCGAGTAGTTCATCTACTACTCGAGTAGTCTATGTTTTATACTCGAGTAACTATGTTTTATTCCCTCTGAATTTTTCTAAGTCCATTACTCGAGTAACTACTTCTATAGACTCGAGTAGTTCTTATTCACTCAAGTAGTTCAGTTTCACTACTCGAGTAGCCCAGAATTCCATTCCAGAAATTATTCTAAGTCCCTGACTCGAGTAGTTCCTCTACCTCTCGAGTAGTCAATTTCTTTTCACTCGAGTAAAATTTATTGTACTCGAGTAGTCCAACTCCACTTCTCGTGTAACTATTTTAGCACTCGAGTATGTCTCTTTATACTCGAGTAGCTGCTCTTCATTTCCAGATTTTCTGCAAATATTTACTCGAGTATTTTTCTTCAGTTCATTCGAGTAGCTCTGTATAGTACTCGAGTAGTCTTATCTTCACTCGAGTATATCAGCTTCATTTCTTCTGATTTTTCGTTAAGTCCAGAATTGACAGATTTCTTAATGAGCCTTGATATGATTGGTCCATATGTACCTCATTAAGATTTAATTATGACTGTTATCACAGATCCTATATATGGTCTTGTCAATCGACAAACCCTAAGAAGAAGTTTTGCAGTCAAATTATTTTCTAAGTTCTCCGAATCTCTCTCTCCAAGAAGCGAAAGCCGCTGCCGTCGATCTTCATCATTCTCATCCGGTTAGGGTTTTCGATTTCAGAGGATTCAGATCAAGAAGGTTTACAGATCGAGATCATCGCTCAATTCCTTATCTACTATCCGATCGTGTGAAGCCAAGAAAGTCCAAATCTACTTTGCCGAGATTTTCTTCACCTCTCTGATAAAGCCGCAAAGTCTACCAGAGGAAGGTCCAGGCTGATTGTTTGTAGATCTGATAAAGATTCATTGTTTGTATTTCTACATACGCTCTATTTCATTCTTGTAGGAGAATTTTCTCCGAGTGTAGGAGCTTTTGTCTCTGGGATTGTAGGAAGTTTTACCTTCCGAGTGTAGATCCATTTTGTGGATCGAGATTTTAGGAACTTTGTTCCGAGGCATAGGATTAGGTGTTAATCCGAGATAGTGGAGTAGCCGAGTTTAGTTTATTGCTAGATCGGTGAGGGAAAGTGGATGTACCCAAGATTGGGGAACCACTATAAATCTTGCGTCGTATGTGATTGATTGGTAGATAGTTCTGTGCATAGATCTTAAAATTTTTATTCCTCAAAAAGATGCTCATATCACCTATTCACCCCCCCTCTAGGTGATTTAGGTAGACAACTATAGACTTTCAAAAGTGGACGTACCCAACTCGGGGAACCACTATAAATCTCTGTGTTTGTGTACTTATTTTTAAGAAATTTTTATTTCTCAAAAAAACACAAACATCACTTATTCACCCACTCTAGGTGATTTAGGTAGATCCTAGATACTTTCAATAGGTATTAGAGCGGCATTTTGTTTGATAAGGCTAACACCTTGAATAAGATCCCCGATCAAGCGTTTAGAGATTCCGCTTATTCACCATGGACAGAAGTAAAGACATGTCCTCTATGAAGTTACCGGTGTGCACAAAGGAAAGCTTTCCCATGTGGAAAGAAAGAGTAAGGTTCTTCATGGAAGCTGCAGATCCTAGAATATTCGAGATTGTGGAAGAAGGACCGCATGTTCGTACACAACCATCAACTCTGAACCTAGCTATTCTGATTCCTAAGAAAATGATGATTATCACAAAGGATGGGATTTCCCTAATCTCCTCAGACATAAGATAAAGAATATCATCGCCAGCGCAGTGGATGACTCGATGTTGCAAAACCTATTCCACTACAAATCTGCAAAGAAAATGTGGGACTGCTTTGTAGTGTTGATGGAAGGGACTGAAGAAGTTCGTGACGATCACAGATCATTATTGAATCAAGTGTACGAAGCTTTCAAGCAAGGATCAAGTGATACTATTGTTGACAACTTTGAGAAATTTTTCAAGATCGTAATGGTCTTAGGAACTACGGTCACATATTCACTAATGGCGAGCTGAACGACAAATTTCTGAGATCCCTGACAAAGGACTAGGATACCAAAGTTGTTGTCATTAGGGAGTTTGGAAAACCGCCAGAGATAGACCCCCAGAACATGTTCGGGAAGCTTCTCTACTATGAGCTTCAAATGAACACTAGAAAGAAGGAGGAGCAGAACAATAGACCATCAAGCAGAGACAAGTCAGTTGCTTTGAAGGCCGAAGGTTCTAGAAAATCTAGAGTTGTATCACCCGTCAGGACACGAGCTCTAGATACTCCTGAAGATTCTGAGCCAAGCACATCAGGCTCTGAGCAATCTGAATGAGAGTTCTCCCTCATTTCCAAACAGTTCAAGAACTGCTGAACAAGAGGAGACAAATGAAAAACCAGTCATCCTCTTCTGATTTCAGGAGATCATGTCATGACAGTGATCGGAGGAAGAAAAGCTACAACAAGGAGGACATGTATAAATCGAAACAGAACAAACAGTTTTCCTCTGATGTTGTTTGCTACTGCTGTAATAAGCCTGGTCACATAATTACGGAGCGCTCGTATAAGAAGAAGGAAGGCTCCAAGAGAGAGGAGAAGAAATACCTCAAGGACAAGAGAAAAGAAGAAAAGAGCTTCGTCGCTAAAAATTCTAAAACTCTCAGCGATAGTGACTCAAGTGAGCCGAGCTCAGAAAATGAGGAAGCCTACTTCGGGCTCATGGCTCATTCTGACGAGGAATTGGGTGACTCAGAGTATCGCGGGAACGTAAACTCGCACACTATACTCTCAGAATCAAAAACGTCCACTAATGGTCAGGAAAGTTATTCTTCAGAAGAGGGCGAGTCTGAGTTAATGGTTCAACATGAGAACCTTTTGAAGGCTTTTGACAAATGCCTAAAGGTAGTCAAAATACAAGCAAAATAAATTGCTTCTCTCAAGGCAGTGGAGTCAAGCCTAAGGGAGGAAATTGCAAAATTGACTCCTCTCAAAAGTGAAATCCACTCCTTGCAAGAGGAACTGAAAAGATTAGCTGAAATATTAATGCAGAAAGAGAAATATCGCGATGAGCTGGAAGAAAAGCTCTTGGTGGAGAGAAAACTCGTTGAGAGTTACTCCAAGCCTAAGACTATTCTCACTTTCATGGATGAGTTCTCAGCTCCAAAGAAGGGTAGTGGTCCTGACCATATAGCTGGAAAGGGTAAGGCTGCCAAGAAAGCCAGTGCCAAAAAAAGGAGAAGGCACCCATGGGTCAACCCTCGTTTAGGAAGGTATTCTTCCTGACGAACAAGTTTGACCTGGAGTCATCCTATGGTCATCATTCCAGGCCTACTTATATAGAGCTCAAGAACAGATACCAGTGATGGAACCATCCCAGTGACTATGGTGTCAGCGTTTCAAAGCACCATATGAAGAAATTTAAATGAAGAGTTATGGGCCATATGTCCATGGAAACAATATTAAGAAGACACCTAAAGCCAAAACGGTTGTGCCTAAAGCTAGGGAGATGGAGAAGCCATGTGTATGCTGCAATCAGGAAGCTTCCACCTCTAGGTATGTTGCCCCTGCTAAACCTTATGTTAAAAAGGTAAAGCAGGAGTATCATATCTGGTATTTGGACAGTGGATGCTCTCGGCACATGACTGGGATATGAAGCCTGTTGCTTGATTTCACCCCAGTCAAAGACGGACCAAAAGTCATCTTTGGATGGTCAGACCGGGGATCTACAAAAGGCTATGGTATGATCTCCAACTGAGTAGTCTCTTTCACATACGTGGCTTATGTTGAAGGATTACACCATAATCTTATAAGCATAAGTTAGCTATATGAAAAAGTCTACATCGTTGAGTTTTACAAGTACAAGTGTTTGATAAAATCGTCTGTAAATTTGGTGAGGGTCTTAACAGGCACTCAGAGAAGAAATATTTTCTATTTGAATTTTCTTTTCTTAGATAATTCTACCCGTGTGTTTTATGTCTAAAAGTAGTGCATTTCTCTGTGACCAATGACACAAGAGATTAACACATATTAATTTCAAAACAATAAACATGTTATTTTCTCAAAACTTAGTACGTGATGCCCCCAACATTAAGTGCCTTAAAGAGAGTCCATGTCACTCATGCCAAATGGGTAAGAAGACAAGAGCTACCTTCAAGGGCATTACTGAAAAAGATTCTACGAGAAGTTTATACTTGCTTCATATAGACTTATTCGGTCCTATTCCTATTCATAGTTTAGGAGATAAGGTCTACACATTAGCAATTGTTGATGACTACTCGCGTTTTACATGGGTGTTCTTTTTGAAACACAAGTCAAACACCTTTGATTCTTTCACTAATTTTGTCCGGCAAATTAAGAACAAATTGAACTGCTCAGTGGCCAAAATCAGAAGTGACCATGGAACAGAGTTTGAGTCTGGTGGCATGATAAAATTTTGTGAAAATCAAGGTATCTTTCATGAATTTTCCTCCCCGCGCACTCCACAGCAAAATGAAGTTGCTGAGAGAAGGAATAGAACCTTAATTGAAGCATGTACAACTGTGTTGAATGACGCTTCACTTCCGGAGCACTTATGGGCTGAAGTAGTAAATACAGCTTATCACGTGCAAAATAGAGCTCTTATAAACAAAAGATATCATAAGACCCCATATGAGTTATTGAAGGGCAGAAAACCAACTGTGTCCTATTTTTTTATCTTTGGAAGTAAATGATTCGTACTTAATAATGGGAAGTATTACTGCACAAAGTTTAGTGAAAAGTGTTTTGAAGGTATTTTTGTAGGTTATAGTAGTCATAGTAAGGTATATAGGATTTTCAATAAGAAAATTATGGTGGTAGAAGAGTCAATAAATGTTGTATTTGATGAGATAATCATGCACCAAAGCATCTCGTCTAGTGTTATTGGTGCAGATGCAGGTACCAGGTTCAAGGAACTAAGCTTGGATAAAGATATCATGGAAGAAACTCCAAACTCGGTTAAGATCGTCGATCCAGGCTTGGTGCATGAAGAACAACAAGATGAACCAACCCCGGAGGATATACATGATGTTGCAGAACCTGCGGGCGGTAGAGGAAGAAATCATGTGTTCAGACACCTAAGAGATCACCCTGTTGATCAAATCATAGGAGAGCCAGGCGACGGAGTTAGAACCAGAAGAGGTACAACAAATGAGATTATGCATCTTAGTTTTCTATCTTAGGTTGAGCCAAAGAAGTTCGAAGAGACAAACAAGGATGCTTCTTGGATTTTGTCAATGCAAAAGGAGCTCAATCAATTTGAACGTTGAAAAGTCTGGGAGTTGGTGCCTAGACCCAAGGGACAGAACATAATCGGCACCAGGTGGATTTTCAGAAAAAACTGGACGAAAATGGAGTCATTATCAAAAATAAAGCAAGCCTTGTAGCTCAAGAATACAGACAAGAAGAAGGGATCGACTTCGACCAAACCTTTGCTCCAGTGGCAATGCTCGAGGCGATCAGGTTGTTTCTTGCGTATGCTGCCCTCAAAGGCTTCACTGTCTACCAAATGGACGTGAAGTCAACATTCCTCAATGGTAATCTGAAAGAGAAAGTATACGCAATGCAACCCCCAGGTTTTGTTAATTCCATTTTCCCTGATTATGTTTATTTTTTAAATAAATCTCTGTACGGTTTAAAGTAAGCTCCCCGTACTTTGAAGGAGACGTTGTCTATCTTTCTTTTTGAGAATAAGTTCACAAGATAAAAGATAGACAAGACATTATTTCTTAGGGAAGTAAAAGGCAAGAATTTGCTAGTGCAAATCAATGTCGATGATATTGTTTTTAGCTCTACGGAAGACAACCATTGCAAAAAGTTTTCTGAACTTATGCAAGGGAAGTTTGAAATGAGCAGCATGTGAGAGCTGAAGTATTTCTTAGCACTTCAGGTGAAACAATCTAAAGATGGAATTTTGATCTCTCAGACGAAGTTCACCAAGGAGATTCTTAAGAAATTCAGAATGGAGAATTCAACCTCTATGAGGACACCAATGGGTTCAACTGTATCTCTGGACAAGGTTGAGAATGGGAAACATTTTGATGAAACCAAGTACATAAGCATAATTGGATCATTGCTCTGCCTCATTGCTAGTAGACCAGATATAATATTTTTAACATGCATCTGTGCTAGATTCCAGGTGAACTTTAAGGAATCTCATTACATCGTTGCAAAGCGAATTTTAATATACGTTAAAGGTACACCCAATCTTGGCTTATGGTACCTGAGAAATAATGATGTCAAGCTAATTGGTTTTTCAGATGCCGATTTTGAAGGAAGCAGGGTGTTGGATCCCTAGTTGGATTTGGGCTAGGTTCACTAAGTTAGGATCATATGACCCATCATGTATAGCCAGAGTCATGGTTGTGTACTAGAGTCTAGGCCAAGTCCTTAGAATCAACATCACATGGAGCAGCCTTCAACAGACTGCCAGAGACTAAAGCAATTGTGTCGACACTTAGGAAAGGCTGTGTCGACACTAGAAGCCAGATTGTGTCGACACACAGGACTTGTGTCGACACACAGAACATCTGTCGACATCAACTGTGTCGACACCAGAAGCCAGATTGTGTCGACACACAGGACTTGTGTCGACACACAGAACATCTGTCGAAATCAACTGTGTCGACACCAGAAGCCAGATTGTGTCGACACACATGACTTGTGTCGACATCCAGAACATTTGTCGACAGTAATTGTGTCGACACACAGGACTTGTGTCGACACACAGAACATCTGTCGACACACTCCAGATTTCTATCGAAACAACAACTATGTCGAGACAAGAAGCAATTGTGTCGACACACAGGACTTGTGTCGACACATTCCACAGAAGCTGTGTTAAGAAGTTAAAGAAGAACTGTGGACTCAGCTCGACGAACTTAGACTATATTCCTGGTAAGACTTGTCTAGCAGTTAAAAGTTCTCAGGTCGACGAACCCAGTTCTCAGGTCGATGATTTCTGGATACTCTACTTGAGCATTTCATTCCAGAAATATCTAAGTCCAAAAACACTTCACCGAACTCTCGTCGACGAAGTCAAATTCTCAGCTCGACTATCTTGATGTGAAGAAAAGGCAAGGTTCTAGAGAATGCAGTTATCTGTTCTTAGCTCGACGATCTTGGAACTCAGCTCGACGAACAGAAGCCATCTGGTCGACAAATACAACTCCTCAGCTCAACGAACTGTGGACTCAGCTCGATAATTTTTGTTCTTTGTTTGACGAATCCAAACTTGGTTATTTCCATCCTTCTGTCCCTTTCCTACTGTAATAATTCCTGAGTAATTAATGCTAAAATATTCTCTAAATATTACCGTTAGACGGAGCATTAATTATGGTCTTCTCCAGGATTATTGCTTGTCATTTTCCATGGGACAGCTGGGAAACTCAATCAATGCAAAACATTCTCCAGGCCGTCAACATTGAATGAAGAAGAATTTCAAATTTCAAGAGGAAGATAATATGGAATATACAAAAAAGGATTTTTCCATCTTCTTCTTTGTAAGAGATAATCAGTTTTGTGAATTAGGAATCAAGAATCTTCTGCTGCTCTCTCTCTCGACAACACTCTAAGACAAAAAGAGATAGAAAGCTGATACAGAAATATAAGATCTAGACTAGAAGAATATCAGCAATCTGAAGAAGAAGAACATCAAATCAAAATCAAGAGTCTTCTTCCTTGTACACTCCAGGACACTTCAAAGGACAACAAATCCTCTATTTGTCAAGAAGTTCCTGTACTTTGTCTGGTCAAAGAAGAAAGACTGAAGGCCTATCACCCTGAGCAAAGCTCCATCTTCCTAAACCATTCAACATCTCAGGGGGAGCCTTTTGCTAACATCAAATCAACAAAAGTCTTCTCAGTTGTCACTTGAGAAAGATAAGACAAAATCATCTCTCATCCCCCCACTGTATAAAGGGTTCTTAACTCCCTTCAAAAGTTATTCCTGGTTGCAAGTCACCTGACCAAAAGACTTGAGGTTTGGTTTTTGAGCACCTGATCAAATGCTCATTGGTGTTAGGCACCTGATCAAAAATCTGAATGGATTCGTACCAGGGTGGTAGAAGAGTGGATGTACCCAAGTTGGGGAACCACTATAAATTTCTTGTGTTGTCTGGTTGCTCTTTTCTTTTATTTCTTGTTGTGGCTGTGCTAGTTAGGATAACTGTGTTTGTGCTTTAATTTAATTCTTGAAGCACCAGGACTAGATTAAAGTAGTTGGAGAATTTTATAAAAACACTAAATACTCTATTCACCCCCCTTCTAGAGTATTCCAGATCTAACCCCTCACTTTCAATTAGTATCAGAGCAAGGTTCCTTTGGTTGTACAAGCTAACCCGTGAACAAAAGATCCTGAGTTAGATCTGATATTTATTTTACTAGGATTATACACACAGCATGACACAGAACAAAGACTATGCAAGCACCAGACCTCCAGTTTGCAACCTGAATAGGTTTGCCATCTGGAAGGCAAGAATAAAGTTATATATGCACTCTATTGATGAGGATATTTTTAATTCCATTGTGACAGGTCCTCCTCAACCATCTGCCTCCACCTTTACATCAACATCCAGCAACAATGTAGTTACACCACCTATGTGGACTGAGGCCCAGAAGAAGGCTAAAATTGCTGATGCCAAGGCCATGAATATTCTGGCCCAAACAATGTCAGATGATATTTTTCAAAAAGTGGCTGAATGCACATCAGCCAAAGCCATCTTGGATTCCCTCAATCAAATGGTGGATGGTTCTGCTGATGAAAGAAAGGATAGGATATCCAATCTCATATCCCAATATGAGAATTTCAAGAAGGAGGAAGCTGAATCAGCAGCAAATATGTACAATAGGTTGAGCTCAATCATTAATGAGTTGAAAACCTTGGACAAGGAAATCACCCTCACAGAGATGAATGATAAAATCCTTATATGCTTCCCAAGCTCATGAGATTCAAGGATCTGACCCATCAAGGAGGCCAGGAGCCTGAATGAGATTTCCATTGAATCTCTTTTGGGAAAGTTAAAGTCCTATAAGCAGCTTATCAAATCCAGAGAAGCAGCTGAGAACACCTCCACCAACAAGGAAGGAGCACAACATTGCATTCAAAGCTACTGAGGAGACAGACACTCCAACAATGAATGAAGAACTGATGTCTCTCTTTGCCAAGAGATTCTACAAGATGGCAAGGAAAGACTTCAGAAGAAAGTCATCCAGGAAGGATGATAAGCCAAGGTATGACAAAACTCCCACTAAAGAAGTGGTGTGCTTTGGCTGCAGGAAACCTGGACATTTCATCTCAGAGTGTCCAGAAAATCAAAAGAAGGATAAGAGAAGAGAGAAGGATACCAGAAGACAACACAGCTCAAGTCCTTCCTCCAGCAGATACAAGAAGAAGGAGAAAGGATTTGTAGCTGAATCTGGAGTGAAACTGAAGATGAATCAACATCCTCCAGCTCCAGTGAAGAAGAAGAAGAGGCAAGGGCCAAAGAAGTCTGCCTCATGGCAATTGATGCTTCCAGAACTCATTCAGATGAAGAAGAGTCAGAAAGTGAAGGAGCTTCAGAATCTGAGGCTGACCAGGTACTTTCTTCCTTTGATTATAGTTCTGATTCTTTTAGAACTGAATTTAAAACCATGTGCATTGACCTAATAAACTCAGAAAAAAAAAATCAAAGCACTTAGGGAGAAACTAGCTAGTCAAGAGATACTGACATCTTAAAACAGTAAGTTAAAGGAAGAATTAAATCTAGCAAATGAACAGATTAACTCTTTAAAAACTCAACTATGTGAGGATAAACAACTTGAGGAATCTCTCAATGGGAGAAGCCTCAAGCTGATGGACATTACATGCACTGTAAATGCCAGACTGAATGACAAGCTGGGCTTGGGTGGTTCATCAAGTTTGCCCCCCATTCTTAAGAAAAATATTTTGTCAACCCCCATCAAGTTTTTTTCTGCTAAAGGCGAAGAGATAATAACTAATAAACAAATCACAGAAGAAATGCCAAACCTTAAAAATCAAAATAACAGAAACCAGAAAATAAGTAAAAACAAAGTTCAGCAGATTTCGTCGAACTCAGATCGACGAAATGTGGCCAGTTTGTCGAACTCTAGTCGACGAACTTTGAACGCAAACTTAAGTTATGATTATTCATCTAACTGCAATCGACGAACTTTGTATGGTTTGTCGAGCAGAGATCGACGAACGTGGGCACAAAAAATGAACATGTTCATTCTTTTGGCAGAGATCGACGATCTCATCCCAATTCATCGAACTCTGGTCGACGAACTCACAACAATTCGTCGAACTAAGGAAGACTTAACAAAAATTATAACTGTAACATCAACTCTAATAAACCTAGGAAACCATTTAATCCATTAGCTACCTGGATAATTCCACTAAGAAGATATCATCCTCTAGGATAGAAATCTCAACCAGAATTCTCTGTAATATCTAGTTTTTCATATCAACAATATAAAAGACACAAGGTAACCTGGGTTAAGAACAACTAACAGTTTTTACTGCAGGAAAAGGGCTGTCCAGTAATTAATCAAACATGGTACCTGGACAGTGGATGCTCCAAACACATGACTGGCAGCAAGGACAACCTAATCAACTACAAGTCCAAGCTGAGACCAAAGGTAATCTTTGGTGATTCAAAGTGTGGCCAGTCAGAAGGTTATGGAGAAGTGAAAATTGGAGCTGTCACCTTCAAAAAAGTGACATATGTCAGAGGACTCAAACATAACCTCATCTTCATAAGTCAATTATGTGATGAAGGTTATCAGGTACACTTTAACTCAATCTCCTATACTATCTCTAATAAAGAAAAACAAATTGTTTTAATTGGAAATAGACAAGGCAACATCTACTTAGTTAATTTCTACTCTGCCAATTCAGACATCTGCCTACTCAACATAGTTAGTACTCAGAATGAATTATGACATAAAAGGCTAGGTCATGTTAATATGAAAAATATTGTTAGGCTATCAAAAGGCAACCTTGTGAGAGGCTTACCTTCTGGCCCCTACAAGAAGGAAGGCTTTTGTAGGGCTTGTCAACTAGGCAAACAAACTAAAATTAGCTTTAAATCAGTAAATAAAAGTGATTCACCTAGGATTTTTTATTTGCTACACATGGATCTCTTTGGACCCATTGCTGTGCAAAGCCTAGGAGGGAAATCCTACACCTTAGTTATTGTAGATGACTTCTCAAGGTTCACTTGGGTGTCCTTTCTGAGATCTAAGTCAGATACCTTTAAAGTTCTTACAGATTTTCTCAGGACCATACAGATTGAGTACTCTACTCATGTTGCATTGATCAGAAGTGATCATGGTACAGAGTTTGAGTCTCTTCTTATGCATAAGTTCTGTGAGAAGGAAGGTATCAGACACTGCTTCTCTGCTCATAGAACTCCCAAACAAAACGGGGTAGCTGAAAGGAAAAATAGGACCCTAATTGAAGCTGCAGGCACATTACTTGCAGATGCTTACATGCCACTAACCTTTTGGGCAGAGGCTATAAGCAAAGCAAACTATGTCCTGAACAGGAGCTTGATATATAAACTGAAGAATAAGACTCCCTATGAATTACTTAATGCGAAGAAACCTAAAATCAACTATTTTAAAGTATTTGGTTGCATATGTTATATACATAACAACAACAAGAAATACATTAGAAAGTTTGAAGCTAAGGCTGAAGAGAGAATTTTTCTAGGATATTCCCAAGTAAGCAAAGCTTATATGATATTCAATAAATCATCTTTAAAAATAAAAAAAATCTATTCATGTTACTTTTGATGAGGCTAATATGTATTGCAAGGAGAAAGAGATTTCTACCAGTAATCCTTTGCAGGTACCTCACTTGTGTGAGAACTTGGATGGACTAAGCCTCACCCAAGAGGCTCCAACACATCCTTCTCCACAAGATGAAGAAGAAAGTGAAGAAGAAGGAACTAAAGTGACTGAACCTCATCCAACAACAAACCCAATTCCACAAGGGGAATTAATTCAAAATGCTGTTGCTGAACCAACTCCACCAAATGATCTTGTCACACTAAGGGATCACCCTAGATCTCAAGTGATTGGAGACATATCAGCTGGTGTACAGACAAGGCATCAACTCAACCAAGATTTGATGCATGCCTGTTTTCTCTCTCAGGTTGAACCTCAATCTATACATGATGCTGAGAAGGATCCACACTGGATCATTGCTATGAAAGAGGAACTTAACCAATTTGAGAGATGTAGAGTTTGGGATTTGTTTCCAAGACCCCATGACTACCCATTCATTGGAACCAAATGGGTGTACAGAAATAAACTGGATGCCCAAGGTACAATTGTGAGGAACAAGGCTAGGCTTGTTGCTTAAGGATTCAGATAAGAAGAAGAGATAGATTATGATCAGACCTTTGCACCAGTTGCAAAGTTAGAGGCCATCAGAATTTTTCTGGCCTATGCTGCCTACAAGAAATTCAAGGTGTATCAAATGGATGTGAAGAGTGCATTTTTGAATGGAGCACTGAAAGAAGAGGTTTACGTTGAACAACCTCCAGGTTTTGTCTCTTCAACTCATCCTTATCATGTTTTTAAATTGCATAAAGTTCTTTATGGTCTAAAGCAAGCTCCAAGAGCTTGTATGAGACCCTAGCTAGCTTTTTGATAGAGCATAAATTCATTAGAGGCATAGTAGATAAAACACTTTTCACTAGACATCATAAGGATCAAACCTTGTTAGTACAAATATATGTCGATGACATCATATTTGGGTCTACTGATTCCAAATTATGCAAGAGGTTCTCTGACCTCATGCATTCTAAATTTGAAATGAGTAGCATGGGTGAGCTCTCCTACTTCCTTGGTCTCCAAGTGAAGCAGCTCCCTGATGGCATCTTCATCTCCCAAGCTAAATATGCTAAAGAGCTTATAAAGAAGTTTGGGATGGCTGATGCCTCAGCAAAGAAAACACCCATGGCTACAAATGCTGTAATAGACTCTGATGCACATGGGAAACCTGTGGATCAGAAACTATATATGGGCATTGTTGGGTCCCTACTATACCTTACAACAAGCAGACCTGATATTGTGTTTGCCACATACTTTTATGCTAGGTTCCAGGTGAACCGTAAAGAATCTCACCTAATTTTCTTAAAAAGAATTTTGAGATACATAAAGAGTTGTCCTAGTCTAGGACTATAGTATCCTCCAGAGTCGGAATTTGATTTAACTGGATATTCAGATGCTGACTTTGTTGGATGCAGGGTAGACAGAAAAAGTACTTCAGGAACTTGCCAGTTCCTAGGTGTGAGATTAGTGTCTTAGTTCTGTAAGAAACAATCATCTGTATCCACTTCAACTGCTAAAGCAGAATACATTGCAGCTGGCAGTTGCTGCTCACAGATGTTGTGGATTCAGAATCAATTAATGGACTATGGTCTCAACTTAAATAATTCAACTCAATTTTGTGATAACACAAGTGCTATAGCCATAGCACAAAATCCAGTTCATCACAGTAGGACCAAGAATATAGATATTAAATCATTTCATTAGAGAGTGTGTAGACAAAAACAAAGTTAATCTTGTCTATATCTACACTGATTTACAAAGAGCTAATATATTCACCAAACCTCTGGATAAGAGAAATCACTTGTTCTTTATAAATCATCTTGGAATGATCAATGAAGCAGACTTAGTTTAGTTTCTGTCTGCACTCGACGAATTTTTCACAGTTCGTCGAACAGAGTTCGACGATCTGGGAAAAGTTCTTGAGATATTCGTCGAACGGAGATCGACGAACTCTCTGTGAGTGAACCAATTTTCGTCGACTGGATATCGACGAATCTGATTCAGAAAACTTTCGTCGAACGGAGCTCGACGAAATGTCTTCAAATCTTCAGACTGAGCTCAATGAATTGTTTAACTCTAAATTATTTCATCGACCTCAGATCGAAGAATCTTTTAATTTTCGTGGAACGGAGTTTGTCGATTCATATTCTGGAAAACCATATATCTAGATTTTCTTCGACCTCCTCCCCGCGCCTTCAGATTCCTTTGCACATGATTGTCGTTTTTCTCTTGCAGGTACTCAAATGGCGATTCTAGTGGGAACCCTTGCAGCGATGAAATTCGAAACTGGATTCGATGTGGATTTCGACTCCTTCCAACATTCTGACCCCATCTTCCTGGACATCCTACAACTTCTTGAAGATCAGAAATTGAAAACTCTACTCTCCACCAGGATAAAGATCTCTGGCACAGAAATCAGGGAATGAGTCTATACTTCTTCTGCAACTGATGATAACACCATGACTGACACAATCGCGGGTAATGCCGTTTCTCTCACTCCCGCCATTTTAATAGAAATATTTGACTTAAGTAATGGTGAAGATGATTTAGACATGGATACTGATGAGTATGATGAGATGCTGAGTGTAATGGGTTATTCTGGACAAACCCCAAATAAGTTGTTGAAGAAACATCTGTCTGTAGAGTTTAAATTCTTAGCAGATATAGTAGGGAAAGTCTTGTTGGGCAAGCACACTGCACACGACTATATTACCATGCACCAATTTCTGGTTATATGTGCAGTGGTGAACAAGAAAAGGGTGAACTGGGCACAGATCATATTTGATCTTATTAAGAAGAAGAATAATAAAAAGGAAGTCTGTTTTGGAAGAATCTTAGGGATCTTCCTCAAAGAAAAAGCTGCTGAATCCCTGGTCTCCCCGACCATATTCATTAATGCTAGCAAGAGGCTCACTTGTGTCTTGTTTGGCAAGTGGGAGAGGACCATCACAAAGCCCTCCAAGGCTCCCTCTTCCACAAGAGCTTTTGAAAGTACAAGGGCTGATCCAGCCACTTCCCACCCTTCTGAAGAGATCCCCCCTACACCTCCATCTTCCACCATTCCTCCTCTCCAACAAACCCAACAACAAACACAACAACAACCACTACACCAACTAAACCAACAACCACAACAATAACCTCAACAACCTACTAATCTTCCTACTCTAGCTATATCTCCTGCCACCTCTCAATAAATAGATCTCCCTGACATCCCCACTTCCCCCATTCAGGAATATCATCAACCATCTCCATCTCAATCACCACGAACAACACCACCTCAGTCCTCCCATGATACCCACATTCCCTCACCACCTTCATCTCCTTTAGCACACCATCTGGACAACATCCCATTCTTTACCCTACCTACCTCCCCTCCTCATACTTCCTCCCTTCCAGATACTCAAATACAAGATGTCATCACTCCTACTCCACCATCAACTTTCATTCCTCCATCTATTTCCCCTCAAACACCTTCCATTCCTCCATCTGCAAATCTACCCTTGGAACCCTCCACCATTTCATCTCTTCTTGCCCTACTTACTCCCCTCCTCAAAAATCTTATAGCAGAGGCTATTTCACCTCTTGCTACTTCTATATCCTCCCTTGTTGCTCGAATAAATACCCTCTCTGTTTCCCCCTCTTCAGTAAGGGGCCTGGCTCCAGTTAGCACTGAAACCAAGCATGGGGAGATACTTGATGAAGAAGCTGTAGCAGTAACAGTTCCAGCAGATTCAGCAGCAGCAGAAGCAGATGATGCAAATTTATTTCCAGAAGATGATGAAGATTTATTTGATTTTATTCATTTTATTGAAACTGACATGGACATAGATGAGTCAGTAACAGAAGAAATAATTAATGTTGGTGATTTCATTATTAATCCCACAGTAGATTTGGTAAAACTTTTGAGAATTTTTGATATAGCTTATTTGAGCTTTCCTCCAGCCGACGGTACTAAGCCATCTTTGGCTATTATTCCTTATTCCTCTCCAATAAGTCCTAAAGTTGCCAAGCAACTCAAAGAAATTTTTGCTACTCCAAAGACTATAACCATTCCATCTCCACCTAAGGCTGATTCAGTCAATGTTTCATCCCCTCTAGAAATCATTTCTGCTCCAGTTGCAGCTCCTCTTCCAGCTCCCTCTCAGCCAGATAAACCTTTGATTTCTGCAGAGGCTCTCAAAGCACTAGATTCACTGTATGAAAATCCTCAGGATTTTGATGATGATGATGAGGATAAAGATGAAGACTCAGATGAGGAACCTAAGAAAAAGAAAATTTCTAAAAAGAGGAAAGCACCTCCACCTCCTGTTCCAAAGCCCAATCCAGCAAATGACACCCCTTACTATATCCTCCAGAAAATCACTCCTTATAAGGGAATGCCTGCTTGGATGTGGTTATCTAAAATGAATAGAAATAAATAAAGAGAAGCAGAAGATATTATCCACCTCCACAAAGATTCAGGAAGGATCCTCCTCCACTTCCTCCTCCAACTGATGGTGCTTCAGGCACAACATCTCAAAGGACTACTCAGTTTCAAACTTATAAAAGGCATCAGGGTAGGTCCTCATCCTCAAGAAGCAGCCAGCAGAGATACTACTCTTCAGGCAAGCAGCACCAACCTCAATAGCAGCAGCATCAACAACAACTACACCAACAACTCCCTAAACATCAAAAAGCTGAAAGCCCCAAGTGACCTGATTCCCCACCTGTACCATATGAAGATCCCGAAACAGCAACAATAACTAAGATGGCCAGGTTACAAGAACTGGTTGGCCTTTTATGATCAACAAAGCCAAAGCTGAAGGGAAGGATCCGTCAGAATATACTACTATGTCAAAATACAGGAAGGAAGAGCTCAACAGGTTTGAAAAAGCTAATAAAGTTTTCAATGTTGATGACTACATGAAACTGCATCCAGAAGCAGTGGTCCCAAGGGCTACATCTCTAAATATCATAGGGGCTGCTGATATGACAATGACAAAGGTGCAAGCTGCAGATCCCAACAGGGAAATTATATTTACTAAGCCTGGTGAAAGAGCTAAAGAGGATAAGCACAAGGAGGAGAAGAAGAGGAAGTAAAACCTGAACTGATAAGTTTGTGTTGTTTTGAAACTACTTATTAATTTCTTGAACAAAACTTACTGTGTATATATATATACCTGCTGTATGTGTTTATTTTTCCTACCAGATATATGTTTTTATGCTTTGTAATTTTTTTGATTTTATTATGAGTCTGTAATTAGTGACCTTACCCAAATAGGGGGAGATTGTTGGATCCCTAGTTGGATTTGGGCTAGGTTCACTAAGTTAGAATCATATGACCCATCATGTATAGCCAGGGTCATGGTTGTGTCCTAGAGTCTAGGTCAAGTCCTTAGAATCAACATCACATGGAGCAGCCTTCAACAGCCTTCCAGAGACTCAAGAAATTGTGTCGACACTTGGGAAAGGCTGTGTCGACAATAGAAGCCAGATTGTGTCGACACACAGAACAGCTGTCGACATCAACTGTGTCGACACCAGAAGCCAGATTGTGTCGACACACAGGACTTGTGTCGACACACAGAACAACTGTCGACATCAACTGTGTCGACACTAGAAGCCAGATTGTGTCGACGTACAGGACTTGTGTCGATACCCAGAATATCTATCGACAACAATTTTGTCGACACACAGGACTTGTGTCGACACACATAACATCTGTCGACACACTCCAGATTTCTGTCGTAATAACAACTATGTCGAGACACGAAGCAATTCTGTCGACACACGGGACTTGTGTCGACACATTCCACAGAAGCTGTGTCAAGAAGTTAAAGAAGAACTGTGGACTCAGCTCAACGAACTTAGACCACATTCCTGGCAAGACTTGTCTAGCGGTTAAAAGTTCTCAGGTCGACGATTTCTGGATACTCAACTTCAGCATTTCATTCCAGAAATATCTAAGTCCAAAACACTTCACTGAACTCTGGTAGACGAAGTCAAATTCTCAGCTCGATGATCTTGATGTGCAGAAAAGGCAAGGTTCTAGAGAATGCAGTTATCTATTCTCAGCTCGACGATTTTGGAACTCAGCTCGACGAACAAAAGCCATCTGCTCGACAAACACAAATCCTCAGCTCGACGAACTGTGGACTCAGCTCGACGATTTCTGTTCTCTGTTCGACGAATCCAGACTTGGTTATTTCCATCGTTCTGTCCCTTTCCTACTGTAATAATTCCTAAGTAATTAATGCTAAAATATTCTCTGAATATTAACCTTAGACGAAGCATTAATTATGGTCTTTTCCAGGATTATTGCTTGCCATTTTTCCATGGGACAGTTGGGAAAACTCAATCAATGCAAAACATTCTCCAGGCCATCAGCATTGAATGCAGAAGAATTTCAAATTTCAAAAGGAAGATAATATGGAATATACAAAAAGGGATTTTTCCATCTTCTTCTCTGTAAGAGACGGTCAGTTTTGTGAATCAGGAATCAAGAATCTTCTGCTGCTCTCTCTCTCGACAACACTCTGAGATAAAAAGAGATAGAAAGCTGATACAAAAATATAAGATCTAGAGCAGAAGAATATCAACAATCTGAAGAAGAAGAACATCAAATCAAAATAAAGAGTCTTCTTCCTTCTACACTCCAGGACACTTCAAAGGACAACAAATCCTCTATCTATCAAGAAGTTCCTGTATTTTGACTGGTCAAAGCTGAAAGACTGAAAGCCTATCACCCTGAAGCAAAGCTCCATCTTCCTGAACCATTCAACATCTCAGGGGGCGCCTTTTGCTAACATCAAATCCATAAAAGTCTTCTCAGTTGTCACTTGAGAAAGAGAAGACAAAATCATCTCTCATCCCCCCACTGTATAAAGGGTTCTTAACTCCCTTCAAAAGTTATTCCTGGTTGCAAGTCACCTGACCAAAAGACTTGAGGTTTGGTTTTTGAGCACCTGATCAAAAGCTCATTGGTGTCAGGCACCTGATCAAAAATCTGAGTGGATTCCTACCAGGGTGGTAGAAGAGTGGATGTACCCAGGTTGGGGAACCACTATAAATTTCTTGTGTTGTCTGGTTGCTCTTTTCTTTTGTTTCTTGATGTGGCTGTGATAGTTAGGATAACTGTGTTTGCGCTTTAATTTAATTCCCACAGCACTAGGACTAGATTAAAGTAGTTGGAAAATTTTATAAAAACCCTAAATACTCTATTCACCCCCCTCTAGAGTATTCCAGATCTAACTCCTCACTTTCACAGGGATGATAGGAAAAACACTTCTGGGACGTGCCAATTCCTCGAAAGACGGCTTATTTCATGGAGCAGTAAGAAGCAGAATTGTGTGGTAACTTCTATTGCCGAATCAGAGTATATCTCTGCGAGTAGTTGTTGCGCACAGCTTCTATGGATCAGGAATCAACTAGAAGACTACAACCTAAAGTTTAAGGAAATTCCCATACATTGCGACTCATCCAGCGTAATAGCGATAACACACAATCCAGTCTCTCATAGCCGAACAAAGCACATCGAGGTGTGATATCAATTCATCCGGGAGCATGTGGAGAAAAAGGACATAACCCTCAGCTATGTCCCGATGGACAAGAAGATCACGAATATTTTTACAAAGCCGTTGGACGAGGCCAAGTTCTCGTTTTTCAAAATGGAACTAGGCATGCTGAACATGGACTCTTGAAAAAAATACTCACTCAGGAACTACTTCAGAATGGCAGAAAATTTTCCATGGAATATTCGGTGAATATTGAATTGCAAACTTGCCGATTCGTCGGATATCAGTGGACACTCGCTGAATCAAACTCTACGTCCAGTGAATATCAATGAATTCAACTTATGCAAATTTCTATCTTACTATATTGGATCTGAAGAGCCACGAATCCAGGTACGCGCCTTATTGATAATTTTAAAATTATATATATATATAAATAGTCTAGGGGCAATCGAACAGTAAATCTCGACAAAACCCTCAGCCGACTCGCCGAATTAGAAATTGCGACTGTTCGGCTCCCGCGCAATTGGATCTTCTTCCTCCCGTAGTCTAGGGCTCGTTTCTCTTCGATTAGGGTTGTGAACTACTTCCTAACCCTAGCCGACATTACATTAAGGATTTCCCGATAGTTTCTTCTTGTGGTGTGTTCCCGAAACCACGTTGTCGCCGACTCCGACCAAGTCCAAAAATCCAATTCATTACAGATTCAGCATTCTCCATGGCTCCTAAAAGTACAAGCGGTTTGTTAGGGGGAGTAGAACTTGTTCGCACAGGCTTTGCTGATGCTTCTGATGAGTTCAGAAATGTTTTACTGATGTTGGAGACTGCATGACTTTCCTTTATTCTAGAACACCCTTACAAGGTCTTGGACAACGAATTTCTTGAATTCTTCCAGAATGCCAAGCTGCGTCATGAAGACAGTCATTAAGAGCAAAGTGTAGAAGGCAAAAGTTAAGGTGAAAGCTTCACTCCTCACTAGGTACTTGCAGCTTCCAGTCTGTGAAGAGGCCGATTACCTCGATTAGGGTGATTTCTCTAGAGTTCTTTTATTCTGTGGACTGCCCGGAGGCACAAAAACAGTCAAGTGAAAAGGGATGAATGAAGAAGGAAAGCATCTTTCAGACATCATTGGGAAAGTGTTGTTGTGCAAGACAGGGTCTCATCACTACCTCTCCACTGAAATGTTCAAGACTTTAGTTGCAATCATCTGCAGGAAGAGGATAGATTGGTGTGCACTACTATTTGAAAAGATCAAGGAAAGCCTTCACACTCCCAAAGTTGGGAGGATTATCAGCTTGTACTTGAATCAAATGGACGGTGACAAGTTCAATATGATAAATGGAGTGCCTATCCATCACCTAAAGAAGATAGACTCTACCATCTTCTCAATGTGGGATAGGAGGATAATGAGGCAAGGGGGAGCCCCAAATTTGCCTTTGGAGGAGGAAGATGTTGGGTCCGACGTTCCTTCACTTGATCCGTGGCGCTCGGCTACTTATTTAAGAAATTAAGTAGCACCCTTTCCAACAGTCCGGGATTTCGGAACAGTTGGGTATGCGCTTGATCCTACAGAAGATCAGGCTACTGAGGATAGGATTCCTACTCCACACCCCAGTGAAGTCCCTGATAGATTGTGTATAGGAGCTGAGGGGGAGCCAGTTGTTACATCAGTTGTAGAGAGTCTCATTCTATTTCCAGAGCCAGAGAATATTCTGACAAAGGTTGCTCAGATTGCTCAGACTGTTGTTGTGGAGCTAGTGTATGCTGAGGTTTGGGATGATGCTGCTGCTGATGATGATTTGACTGTGGATGACTTTGAGATAGATTTTGATGAGGAAATGTTTGTTGTTGATGAGCCCAAACATGCTAATAATGCTAATGAGGGGTCTGATCTAATTTCAATAGAGAGCCTGATTATCCCTCTCCCAGAGATTGTTCCTGCTTCATCTTCTGAGGGGGAGGTGACTAGGCCCTCGATTTTAGTTGCAACTGAGGTTGACAGGTTTATCCGCAACCTTGATAAACAAGTTGTCAAGGCGACAGGTATTCCTCCAGTTGTTCCTGAGGAGGTAGTCAATATTTCTGATGAGGAAGGAGATGCAGAGGAGTATACTCCTGTCCTAGCTGTTGTCGTGCCTTTATTGAGTTCTAAAGTACGATTATCTCTGATCTATGAGTCTCCCTGTAAAGATCTGCCTTCTCTCCCATATATTGCTTCTGAGACAGTTGCCACCTCCAGTGCTGATAGTTCAATTCTAAAGATAATAGATGTCATGTTGGCAAGACAGCAAGCGTAGTTTGAAGCGACAATAAAGAAAGTTCTGGACAAGGTAAAAAAGACTCAGCAAGACATTAACAATGGCCTTGCTAAAGTTAAAATTCAGATTGAAGCACTTGACAGCAAGCTTGGCTTACTATTTGTTCAGGGCGGAAAAGCCATAAAGATGAACATGGATGGCCTCCAATACACCAAAAACCTGTTGATAAATTGGACACAAATGTAAAGACAATGATAGATGCCCACAACAGATCTATGGCTCACTTTGACAACATTCTTCCTGGTTATTCTAATGTTGTCATTGATGAAGTCAGAAAGGGGGAGGAGCCTATGAAAGCTAAGCGGATTGTCATTGAAGCTGCCATGATAGAAAACTTCAAAAAGACTACTGACTACAGCTATGATAATTGCATGTGGCTACATGGTCGGTTGACCAGCTTTCAAGCACCTACTATGCCTGTTCCTGTTGAAGTTCATCCTCCTAAGGATTACTCTCAACAATGTACTGACACATAGGAATTCTTTCAAGACACTACTGCTGCTGCTAGTGAAGATATTCCCTCTGCTCCAGTTTGCAAGAGGAGAAAGTATGATGAAGGTTCATCTGTTGCAAGATCAGACACTACCAGAGATCTGCCTGCCAGAGACAGAGAAATGGAAGAGGTATGGAGCCCAATTTCCAGAATAATCACCTTGTATACATTTTCCTTGGTCGATCTCGGAGGAGAAAAGTGTGAACTATATTATGACCAAGGGAAATGGAACAAGTACAAGTTGGCTTGCACCAGGAGGAGGATACACTTCAGAAACCACATCAATGCTTATCTAATGCCTCCACCTCCTCCAAAGTATTATCCTAAGCTGAGGGCTTATGTTGACAGACAGAGGCAGAAGAGTCAGAGCAGGCAGGAATAGTAGTGATATTCTGTGTTGAGTTGTGGGTTGCTCCCCACCCCTGTTAAAAACTGTGAACAGTTTTTTACATATATATATATATATATATATATATATATATATATATATATATATATATATATATATATATATATATATGTGTGTGTGTGTGTGTGTGTGTGTGTGTGTGTGTGTGTGTGTGTGTGTATGATTTTCATAATTGTCTTGAAATGATTGTTTTTGTTAATATTATTTATCTTTTCAAGTTTTCATATTTTATTACTTATCATGTGCAATTCACCTTAGCTTGTAGGATTCTGACTTCTTCAAATAGGGAGAGATTGTTGGGAATTATATCCACAATAACCTTGATTTGAAGAAGGGTACAGTCAAGCTAAGATGAATTGTGACTATATTTGATATGCTGGTTTAGTTATGTACTTGCAGGTTTTCATTGCTAAGTACACACTAATGTCAGGTTACAGTGAGTCAGTAAACTTAGGAATATACAATGTAATTCCTCATTGTGTAGGCCAAAGTGCTGACTCACGTGTAATCTATCTATTGGGGTGTACTTCTATCCCAAGTACAAGAGAAGACTCAAGAATGGTCAAGGCTTAGAATTAGAGAGAGAGAAATTCTCCTAAGTATAATTCGTCGAGTATGGTTTGGAATACTCGTCGAATTCGTCGAGTATCAGCATGATACTCGTAGAATTCGTTGAGTATACCTACCTATACCCGTCAAATTTATCTCTTATGCTTAGGGAAATTTTTCCAAAGAAGTGAAAAATCTATTAAGTAAAATTCGTCGAGTATCGTTGCGCATACTCGTTGAATTCGTCGAATGTATCTAATGATACTCGCCGAATTCGTCGAATATGCTAAGTGATACACACCGAATTCGTCGAGTACAGACGACACTACTTCTCTAGATTTTTCCAAGGAATATCAAGGCATTGAGTGCGTTGAGTTAACTCGATGATATTCGTCAAATGCTGCCTATGGCATTGAGTGAACTCAAGGCGTCGAGTGTAACAACATTGAGTGCCTTGAGTCAGTTAACATATACTCGACGAATTCGCCGAGTATGCCAGGTGATACTCGACGAATTCATCGAGTATGACTCTTCGCCATGACGTTGAGTGACCAGCCGGCCTGGGATGATTTTGCTAAGTCCTTTTCGTCGTATATCAAGATGTATTCGACGAGTATCATTATGATACTCGACGATACTTGACGAATTTGACTTAGGTCATATTTTCGATCATTTTCAAAAACCAGTCTCGGGTTCGGTGGGCCAGGCACAGTGTTTTTTAGGTTTCATTTTTAAAACTTTCTTTATACCATTGGTAAGAAGATCTCTATAAATACCTAAGGATATTTTTCTTCCATACTAATCGTGATTTTGTTCTCAATTTCAAACCCAGAAAATTAACAAAAACGAAAAACTTCTGTCCGTCGCCGACGTGTTGTACGCTTCGTGAAATCTCCTGATCGGCCGCCGACTACAGTGCACGATTCATCTTCATTGACTTCTATGCTTGGATTGCTGCCATCTAAAGATTTATACTTCTCAAGATCAAGTCATTCGAAGATTGAACGTTCATGATTCAAGGTCTTCAAGATTTCATTTCTCAAGTTCTCTAAAAATTCAATATCTAGCTTCTCGAAGAACGTTGGTGTGAAGACTTGTAATCGTTTGTATTGTGTAATATTCTTTTACTGATTGTAGGAGATTATTTCTTCGAGTTTGTAGATCTGTTTGTGGATCGAGTGAGTAGATCCGTTTGTGGATCGCGATTGTGGATCGACTTGTAGCAGAGGTTTTTCTCTGAGTGGTAGGAATGTCGTTTCTGAGTTGTAGGAGGTGCGGCTCCGGGGTGTAAGATTCGTAGTAATCTGAGAAAGGTGAAGTAGATAAATCTGCCACTTCATGGGAGATAGGCGGGGCGGGAAAGTGGACGTACCCAACTCGGGGAACCAGTATAAATCTCTGTGTTTGTGTGCTTGTTTTTAAAGAAATTTTTATTCCGCAAAAGACACAAACATCACCTATTCATCCCCCTCTAGGTGATTTACGTAGATGCTAAATACTTTCTCTACTGACGAGCAAGTGTCTGACATCTTCACTAAGCTACTAGATGATGGAAAGTTCGACACCTTCAAGTTTGAGTTGGTTATGTTAAACTTGATATAGCTTCAGTTGCTCCTTATGTTGTTTTTGTTGCAGGTTGTACTACTTCTTGCAGGTTGAAAATACCTTCATTGGTATCAAGATTGTCAAGTGGTTCAAGTGCTATCCAGACTAGAATAGACTACAGTGTCTATCAAAATAGGATGATAGAAGATGCTTCAGTTAAGGAGGAGCAAGTCCAACACTTGCATGGATAGATTAAGCTTCCTATAAAGAAGGAGCAAGCAGCTACAACAGTTGATTATCTGAACTCAAAAAGAGGGAGAAGATAATCATAGGCCAGCACCTCCCTGACTATTCTATAGAAGTTAAAAAGGGAGAGAAGGAAATGATCAAGGCCAGGCAGCATCAAAACAGGGGGAGCAAGAAGTGATGATGATCACCCTGCAGGCTAGAAAAGTGCGGTGACCTATAACTTGACACTCTTGTTATCTTGTTATAATTTTTCCAATTTAATTTTTAATTAATGCATATGTTAGGGCATATCATTGACTCAGAATGTTGCTTGAGGGTTTTGACTTCTTCAGGTAAGGGGAGATTGTTGGGTTAATTATTCACAATGTCACATATTTGTAGAAGTCAAACAAGTTAATGGTATATGCATAGTTGTATTTGATGTATGTTCAAGTTCATGTATACAGGTTGGTCCTTGTCACATTGATTGGATAGGTATTCCAAATGGTTGTGATAGTTGGTCACAAGATAGAGAAGTGGAGAGACAGAAATCTGTCTAAGTCCACAAGAATTGAGTGAAGCCAGTTCACTCAATGCTAGTTGTCAAAGAAGGATGCTGGAAAGCCTGAAAATCGCTTAAGTCCACATGCGTTGAGTGAAGCCAGTTCACTCAACGCCAGATGCCAAAAGGCGCTGAGTAAAGGGTGGACTGTCAAAGCCTAATTGTGTGGAAGACAGAAATGTGGCTAAATTCACAGGCGTTGAGTGAAGGCAGTTCACTCAACGTCATATAACAAGAGGCGTCTAATATCGCTGAGTCTGTCAAAACCTCAGCATTGGCAAGCTGAAAAATCGACTCAGTCCAGATGTATTGAGTGAAGCCAGTTCACTCGACGCCCAATGAATAAAGTGTTGAGACAAGATAATGCAGTCAAAGCTTAAAGAAGAAAGACAGAAAAATCTGTCTAAGTACAAAAGCGTTCAGTGAGTAAGGCTCACTCTACTCTCTCAACGCTCTCAACGCTTCCATAATAGAATTATTGGCCAAGTGTTTTGGCGTCGAGTCAAGCTTACTCACTCAATGTCTAGTGACAGAAAACTATCTAAATATTTTGGCATTGAGTCAATCTTATTCACTCAACGCCTAATGACAGAAAATCTATCTAAGTGTGTTGGCATTGAGTCAAGCTTATTCACTCAACGCCTAGTGACAGAAAATCCGTCTAAGTGTTTTGACGTTGAGGCAAGCTTATTCACTCAACACCTAGTGACATAAAATTTGTCTAAGTGTTTTGGCATTGAGTCAAGCTTATTCACTCAACGCCTAGTTACAATAAATCTGTCTAAGTGTTTTGGCATTAAGTCAAGCTTATTCACTCAATGCCTAGTGACAGAAAATCTGTCTAAGTGTTTTGTCGTTGAGTGAAGGTTGCTCACTCAACGCCTATACTAAAAGTTTTAGAATTTGACTAAGTCCGCAGGTGCTGACATCATCAAAATTCAAAATGCTGCGGGATGGCTACAGTATGCGATAAACGGTGCCGCAAGCCTACTCAACGACTATTACTGCTAAAGCAAGTTGCAGCCAACAACTACAGGTGGTCCCCACTGCTTCTTGGAGCCGTTAATCGGGGGAAGATAAAAGGGACATGATCGGGAGACAGAACTTAACTTTTATGGTTTTATTCATTTTGAAAAGAGGTGGCTGAACTTCATCTTCCCCGCCATTCTTGTCGAGCTTGAAATCTAAAAGTTCAGCCAGTTGTTCCAAAAGTTCCAGCAAGTTAGCTGTAGCTAATTTATTCGCTACAACAAGTTCAGATAAGGTTCTGATAAATAATGAGCAGAGCCATCTAGTTTCTGCATTCCAGGTTAGCTATTTGAAAAGCAAATCAACAACAAGATCAACAACTTATTTTTGAGATTCTTCTAACACTGGCAGTTGCTTACTAAAGATCTTATTTTTGTTGCTATGAAGAAAGTTAGGGCTGAGATAACTCAGTCCCGGAAGGCAGACACAGAGAAATTTTCTTTGGTGTCAAGTCAACAACAACAAACTCATTCCTTTCTGTAGGATCCATTCTTGGATCTGAGCTGTAGGAACCTTTTGGATCTGAGTTGTAGGCCTGATTTATAAAGGCTGAGGTAGGATCATTTATTGATCTGAGCGTAGGGACTGTGTGCCTGAGGTAGGATCTTAATAGATCTGAGCTGTTGGAGAGTTTTACTCTCTGAGTTGTAGGGCTTACCTCGATAGCCTGAGCGGTAGGACTTGTGTTCAAGTCTGAGGTTGGTGGTCTATTGATCACTAAGTTGTAGGAACAACCTTGCTCTGAGGTAGGGCTTGTGCCTGAGTTGTAGGTCTTGGAGGACACTGAGAGATCCTGCGGGATCTGGGTTGTAAGCTCTTAGGAGCCGAGTTTTGGAGAAGGGCCATGACTAACAAGCTGTTAGAAAGGTGAGGGATAGTGGACGTACCCATAATATGGGGAAGCACTATAAATATTGTGTGTGCTTTATGGATTGTCTTGAAAACAAGCTAATCTAGCTAACTCACAACACACCAAGTTAAAGAAAATCTTAAAAGACTAGAAAACCTATTCACCCCCCGCTAGGTGTTTAGCTACCTTGGAATTAATGACTTTCAAGTTCGATGCACCAAGTCAATGAATACTGATAGCGCATTTGTTAACCCAAACGACATTATAGTGAACTCATAACGACCATAGCTTGTACCAAACGATGTCTTGGGAATGTCACATTCCCTAATTCACAACTGGTAATAACCAGACTTTTAATCTAACTTCGAATAGACAGTCGATCCCACCAGCTGATCGAACAAGTCATTAATCTGCGGAATCAGATATTTGTTTTTCTCCATCAGATTGTTCAATTCTCGATAATCAATGCATAGACATAAGCTTTCGCCCTTCTTCTTCACAAAGAGGACAATGCACTCCAAGGTAACATACTTGGGTGTATATAGCCATGCTCTAGCAATTCTTGTAATTGAACTTTCAATTCCACCTTCTTCTTTGGCGCTACTCGGTATGTTGAGTGGGTCATAGGTTTTACACCTGACACCAACTCAATAACGAAGTCAATCTCTCGCTGAGGTGGTAGCCCAGGGAGATTTTTAGGAAAAACATATGCATATTTGATATAATAGGAATGTTACTCAAAATGGACTTCGACTTAACGACCTCCGACAGTGTGAAGAACAACTTCACGCCCTTCCGAACATCCTTGACTACCTGGAGAGCAGACATCAATATCTTGCTCGATCATCGCATACCAGTGAACTTAGTCTCTCGTTCAGTGTTCTATCCCAGTGTGACTTCCTTATAGTTGCAATCTATGCAGGCATACTGCTCTGAAAGCCAGTCCATGCCAAATATTACATCAAACTCAGATATCGGTTGCACCGATGCTTCCAATCTAAAATCCTAACTTTCTACCTGTACTGCAACACAATAAGACCTATCCACATACATTATACATATGTTAGGTAACATCACCTTTAATATATCTGTTGATATGAGAGTAGGCACTCCGATACGGAATACAAAGTCCTTGGATAGAAACAAATGAGAAGCACATGTATCAAAAAGTGCTCTCGCCGAATATTCCCAAATAAGGATAAAGCCTATATTGATCCCGAACAACAGCCCATCCGAGGCCAACACCCTCCTAGCCTCGAAGGTCCATTTGAAGATCGCGTTCACCAAGCTCCCATTGTCAACCAAAATCTGGGAGACTGTGTAGTTTTCAATCGCCTTCTGGATTACCAGGGCGTCACAAAATGGAGCCTCGTAGTCGTGCATGTCCTTTGATGAGAAGGTAATCTTATCCTCTGTGGGTGGAGTTTGGGAGATCGAGGCGCGGCTCCTCCTGAACATGGTCTGGGATCCTCCCTTGCGGGTGGTTTCGATTCCTACTCCCCCATGAATCACCCCGATCCTCCACGGGCGCCTACGTCAACCCTATATTCACACTTATCCTCCTATCCTCCTGGCAGAACTTCCTCTATCCTCACAGACGGTTGTTGCTGAACTTAACCTCTGGCTTCTCTCATCTCTAGAAACTCTGGTAAGGTGGTCGTCACGTGACCTTCCTCCTGATAGAAGTCACAAAAGGGCAACACCGCCCTGCCCCCTTCTCTCCTTCCCCTTCCATTCATTCTCCTCATCCCCATCCCCCGGGAAATCGTCATTGCTTGCCGCTGTGACGGGAGGGGTAGTCTCTGATCCTGCCACCATACTGGTGGGTTGAACCTCCCTTGATCTCCACGATAATTCTCTCCACCCTGATATCCTCTCCCCTGCTCCTAGGAAGGCCCCTCCTGGGTTCTCTAAGCCAACCGATTGTTCAACTCCTGATGCCCCCAACCTTGTTGCTGCCCCTAGTTCCCCTGACCACAGGGTTCCTCCCTCCTTCTTGCCTCCTGCAGCCTTCCTGCTCCTTGCTCATTCACCTCATCCTCTGCCAACTTGGCCAGCTTCTTGGCGAACGATGGGTTTTCCATCTCACACTCTATCTTTTTTGCCGCCATCTCTATTAACTCTTCGAAGGAAAGGGGCGACACTCATTTTAGCTCCATGCTGAAGAACCCCTGCCTTAGGCTCAAGGTGAAGGCGAGCATTATGGTATACCCTAGAACCTCATGGACTAGAAGGATATCTTCCTGGAATCGATCGACGTAGCTCCCCAACATCTCCACCTCCTTCTGCTTGATCACGAATAGGCATCTGCTCCCTTCTTCCTTATTTTTGGCGTCGAGAACCTCAAGAGGAACCCACATCACAAGTCCTCAAAGAAATAGATGGAGTTTCCGGGAAGGTGGTGAAATAAGTCCCTGGCCTTCTCCTTCAAGGTGATGATGAAAAGTCAGCATTTAATATATGCCTGATGGAGATGACATCTTCAAACTATTGGACATGCTGTATGAGATCATCTCTACACGTGTAGTAAGATATCTCTGGCTCTTTGAATCCCTTTAGAAATGGGGCCGAAACGATCAACTCACTAAAGGGGCTTCGTCCTCCCAACGAGCTAGCCAAACCATCTCGAGCCCTGAGCTCGTTAACTCTATCCACACTTACATGCCCTGGGAAGAGTTCCCGCCCGACAAGATCCCTCTTGCCACTTTCAACCGGCACCTCCTTCTAGGGTCGCTGACCAGGGGAATTCTTGCCCAGAGATGGGGTCATGACGACCAGGATAGAGGGCATTTCCCATTCGCTACTTATGGTGAATGCCAAGTGGATGGTTTGTAGGACCTCACACTTGAACTCTTCTAGCATCCCGATAGTGACACCACTCGCCTGAGGTGGCGAGTTACCCAAGCCAGCTCCTTCTCCCTGGTCTCCAGCCAAGAAGCTTAGCTCAAGATTTTCCTGTGCAGGATATGGTCCACGCTCACCGTACCAAAAAAGTTGAAGCCAAAACTTGGTCTCAACGAGAGTTCGGACCCAAGGGGGTAGCTTGTACTTATTTCTCCTGAACTTGAATTCTTGACTAGTTACTTGGAACTAGAAAATTGACTTTAGGCTGTAGCATGAAGATCCAACCACACACCCTGAAGATCTCTAGATGCTTCCCCTCCCAAACCAAAGGCTGAGTTGGGCACCTTGGAGGGCTTTGAATTGGGCTCTCTTCGCTTCGCTCGCCTTTCGCAGCCAAACCAAAATAACCCAAGGAGGAAGAAGCCAACTTAAATGGATCCCCTCCAAAGGTGCCCACATGGTATATTTATATAATTCCAAGCCTAGTATGCAAATAGTGTAACTCCGATGTTTCGAAATGTTATACGTAGCCCAAATTGGTCTGCCAACAACGTAACTTCACTGTTTGGAGAGGCTACTGGCAAGCCATCATGGGAAATCTGGTAAACAACCCTTCAGGACAGTGGTCCATGCAAATACCACTCGCTTTGGGCGACGAGTGGCACTTGCCGCCATCCTGGAGCCTACGACGAGTGCAGGTCTGATTACCTTACTTGCCCACACCTTGTCATGGGCCCTAGGCGAGTGCGAGCCTATATGCTCCACTCGCCCCTCTCTCCTGGCCACTTGGCATGGGCGAGTTGGGGAGGTCCCACCACACTCGCCAGTCCGACTCGCCTGAGGTCATAGAATACACATCATTTGGCTAGGTCTTCCCATGACGGGCCCACTCCCCGGGAGAAGAAGTAATAACTGACCGGTTGGCCAAGTACAGACCCCGAGCCGATGGTACTTTGACGAAATTGTATTGCCCGTCTATCAAGGAGGGTGAATTGATGGAGTTGGATCGGTGCCCCTGATGGTTAGACCCCTTTGTAACTTTATTAACCACGAGCGAACTCCCAAAGAAGATCAGGGAGAAAAAAATGCTTCAGGCACAAGTCAACTTATTATCTGATGCATGAAGGAGGGTTGTTCTGGAAGAAACTTTCGGGGCTCCTAGTCTGGTGCGTGACAGAAGAAGAAGATCCGAAGAATCTGGAAAAAGTACACTCCAGCGAGTGTGGCAGCCACTCAGGAGGCAGAACCTTAGAGTCAAGGGTAGTGCGACAGGGGTACTTCTGGCCGTCTCTAGGAAAGGACATGGCAGAATTCGAAAGAAAATTTCAAAAGTGTCAGCTGTATGCTCCACTTCAACTCTTACCCGCCTAGAGACTTAGGAACATCACGATGCACTGGACTTTTGCCATTTGGGGGATAGACTTGGTCAGACCTTTTCCCCAGGAAAGTGTGCAAGGGATGTTCCTCATAGTCATGATCGATTACTTATCGAAGTGGTTGAAGGTAAAGGTGTTAGCCAAAGTGACGTCTCAGGTGATTTGCAACTTCGTATGGGAGGAGATCATCTTCCGGCATGGGATCTCGCAAGCCATAGTCACTAACAATGGACCGCAGTTTGCCAGTGAAGAGTTCATCAGCTTATGCACTCAGCTGGGGATAGACCTCAGATTTGCCTCCGTCCACCACCCTCAGAGCAACGGGCAGGTAGAGGCGGCAAATAAGATCAATGTCAACCAGTTAAAGAAAAAGTTGGAGAACATGAGGGGGAATTGCATAGAGCAGCTTCCCTCAGTAATATGGGCCCTGAGGACTACCCCCAACGCAGCAACGGGACAGACCCCCTTCAAGCTTTCTCATGATTGTGAGACTATCCTATCAGTGGAGTTCGAGGTCATGTCACCAAGGGTAGTGGCCGCCCGGGAAGGAGACGAGGAATGAAGAGTAGAAAATGAAGAGGGGTGGTACGACTCTCACTGGACCTAATAGAGGAACTCCATGACATATTTTGAAACTGAAAACTCGGTCTCTAGTGGAGTTCACCCTTGGGGAAGGGGTGATCGTGCACCTACTTCTCCCCTATGAGCAAAATAGCAAAAGAAATGGGGACTAACCCAAGGGCTCGCCGTGGAGGTCCCGCCACACACCTAGAAGATCTTAGAGCGCTTCCCCTCCTTAGCCAAAAGCTGAGCTAAGGCTACCTCAGAAAGCGCAAGAAGATCTGAAAACTAGTGAGCTTGCATTCTGAGGTGCCTCTTGAGTCTTATTTATAGTTTTTTGAAGGCGACCTGCAAATAGACAACCTCCACTATTTTGAACAACTATATGCAGCCCAACTAGGTCTGCCAATAGCGTAACTCCACTGTTCTAACAAGCTATTCGCACCCGTGGCGATTGTAAAATGGTAAAAATAACACCTCATAGGAGACTGGGCGAGTGGAGCAACATCACTAAATGTCAAAGCCAGGAGGCCGCCGAGATCCTCGAGTGGAGCAACATCGCTCAACGCCAAAGCCAGGAGGGTGCCAGTGGGGGTGAAGTCCGAATGAAGCATCATAAAATAGCTGGGCAGGTAGCCCTCTGAAACCTTCACTCGCCCGGGGCGGTCTGGGACTTACTAATGAAGGAATTCTATAAGATTTGAGTTCGCCGAGCTTTTTCCGGTGAATCTCGGATTCTAACTCACGAGGTTAGCTCGAAGAAGACCGAGCTCTGCTCGACGAACGGTGAGCTCCCTTCGATGATCGCTGAGCCCCGCTCGACGAACGGTGAGCTCCGTTCGACGAACGCCGAGCCCGGCTTGTCGAACGACAAGCTCCGTTCGACGAATGCTGAGCCCTGCTCGACGAACGTCAGGCTCTGTTTGATGCTGCTGGACGAACGTCTGGCTCCATTTGACAAACATCGGGCTCCATTCGACGAACGCTGAGCCCTACTTGACAAACATTGGGCTCCATTTTAATGAATGCCGAGCCCTGCTCGATGAACGTCGGTATCAGCCCGAGCTCGGTTCAAAGAAAACCTGACTCGGTTTGTCGAACCACGGGCGGACGCGAGCTGGTGGTGCCGGCTCGCGCAGCTCGCCCGCCTAAATTTGGAGGGAGCGAGCTGGCCATTCTGAGTTCGCTCGCATGCTGCTCTGGCATAGACAGGTCGCCTTGGTACGCTCGCCTTGCCTGGTGGACCCACTCGGCAAACACGGGATTGTACACAATCCCCGCTCTTTCTGAGATTGACCAAGCTCGGAAAGAATCATCCAACCCACGTGTTCGGTGAGTGCTTTGCTGAGCTGGAAGGAATCTTTTGGCAGGTCCCACCCTCACTCTATAAATATGCCATCGGTCCCTCTAGAAAAATCCTGCCTTCTTTTAGCCTTCTAGTGAGCTGTAGCTGCATGATGCCTACGACCGAGGAGATGCGAGCTCAGCTAGAGGCCGTAAGGGAAAATACTAGGGAGGAGGCTCTCGAGGCCGCCCCGTGGTTGGTGTGTGGATCGCCCGGCTCCCCTCTTCAGGCCAATAAAAGGGAAAATCATCTGGCGGTCTCCGGCAAATGACCTCCCGGGATCCAGCTCGACAGCCGGTGTCGAGGTTTCCCATGAGGTATGCACACCTTCCGCCTGATTCGTCGCTTTGCTTCTGACTTCACTTTCCATAGGTGCCGCTTCGCAAGGATGGATGCGATGGAGGGGAACAGGGCCATTCACTCCTGCTGTCAACTGAGCGGGTCGCCAGCCGCTCGGGCCAGGGGCACCTCCCTCCGGAGACTTCCTGGTTGCCAATTCCCCCTGGGTTGGGAAAATCCTTCACGGTTCTTTAGGGAGGACTCTTCCAGGGTCGTTCGGGCTCTTCTCGTCCATCAGTGGGTGCGGGCAACGTGCCGACACCTGGTGAGTTCGTACTCGTGCCTATTTATTACCGCTCTCTCTTTCTGACCTACCCCTTCACAGGTTATAACGTGATCTCCTCCTCTAATGTCGAGATGAGCGAGGGATATTCGCATCCCCCTGATACAGATCACATTTTCGAGTATCTAGGCGACCCAACGGATACGAAGGGGATAAAGAGTCAGGTGATAAGGCTGTTCCAGAAGCACACACTACTACTACAGGAGGTCTTCAACAGGGTTGACAAGGACAAGCCCGAAGTGGAGGAGCGGCTTTCTGTTCTAGAGAGAGCGAGGATCCCAACTGACGGAGATGGGGTTATTTATCCCGGGGTGCACATAACGCGGGCCGAGGAGCGGCTCAGGCACGCCACGAAGCAAGTCTGCCTGGCCCAGCAAGAGCTGGTGGCGGTTCAGGAGTAACATTATCCTCGCATGCCTCCCCAATCTAGGACGCAGAGGCGGGGCAGGTGGAAGTGGTTCCAGTACTGAGCCGCCTACCCCCTCCCCGCTATTGGTCACCGGGCCAGGACCGCATCCACACTCTAAACCAATTCGCTTAGGAGGGTTATCCATCTTGAAACATTTTTAATGTCTGTAATAATCTGAGACTTCTCCTACCCTCCAATGGGCTTAATGCTTGTTGCACGCTACTTTTATTATGTTGCTGCTTCGTTTTCTCTGTGTGAATGCGGGTGAAGCCCTCTTTCTCTCCCACCGCTTATTTAAGAGGGCGCGAGATCATTGAATCTGCTCGCCCAACCCGCCTGTCTAATCTTGGCGGGAGCGGGCCGAGAGCTCACAGATTCGAAGTCTGCTCGGCTCGCCTACTGTTCCCGACGGGCGCGAGTCGCAGCTCGCTCGCTTCTAGGGGGACACGGGTGAGTGCTGTTTACTGCCGAACAGTTTTTGTAGCGCGGCTGCGAGTCAAGAAGTCGAAACGTTAGGGCATATTTTTCTATCCGCACTTTCCCCACCGATTGAAGATTTCTCGCCCTTTTTGTTTCTATAAATAGGCCTTACCAACTCTTTCTCACCCACCGCATTTAAGATTTCCCTTTCTCCTTTGCTTCCTGCGACCCTTGACTCGCCCGTTTCATATGAGAACAACCCCGTTTCACTTAGCGAACTTCCTGCGAGATGGGTGGTGGTAGCGGCGATGCGTATGGGCGAAGCAAGTGTGCCTGGACCTTCTCTGAGCACAACTTCCCCCATGTCGCCATCTCCGAAGGTGAGTTCCTGGACGCCATAGGCGACTACATACCGCCAGGCTTTGTGGCGAGGTGACCCTGTGTAACGCCCCCGATTTTCTGATGTCATTATTTGGTTTGTCGATGTCATAATTTCGACGTCGGGGCATTACCCTTTTTTGTTTTGTTGACGGCGCTGAACCGTTTGTGCGTTTTCGCATCCGTTGAGCTTGTTTATCCTGATTTTGGGATTCTAATGGGTTGGAATGTTTTCCTTGATATTAAGGATAAGGCTTTGAGGCCTTGGGCTTGTCCAGTTCTATTTCGTTCGAAGCATTTTGAGTCTTGACGCGTGTTTGGACCCTTGTGGTGATCTTTTTCGCTTGTGAGAGCATTTGATGTTATGTCTCAAGAATGGTATGTCGGATTCTACGGTTGTCTTTGCGGTTTAAGTCATTTAATTAAACGCATGATTGGGCCTCTGTTTTGAACTTATATTTCCTTGTTCAACTATTTGATTATGATAATTATTATGTCAAAGTCTTAAGCTTGTTTTGATTCTCGGGAAGCCCTCCTAAAGGGGTGGGTTTTTGTCGAACTCATTGTTTCTCGCATTTTTTGGGCGCTGTATGGAGCTCGACAAACGTCAAGATGAGCTCGACGAACATTGAGCGGTACTGGGTTCTGAGTTCGACGATTTCCATGCGTTGTTCATCGAACGAAATGTTTGTTCTTTGCGTTTGATGATTTTCGAATTGAGTTCGACGATCGGGCCTTGAGTTCGATGAACTTCGAGCAGAATTCATCGACTGGGTTTTTCCTTTGTGTTCAACAAACTTCGATCAGAGTTCGTCGAACGAGTTTTGTGTTCGACGAACTTCGAACAGAGTTCGTCGAACGTGGTTTTTTCCTCCTTCTTGTTCTCGAGAAGATTTGTTAGTACTCGAGAACTGTCTTTTTGTACTCGAGAAGTTTTTCAGTACTCGAGAACTGCTCTGTTATTCTCGAGAATTTCTTTTCTATACTCGAGAACTGCCTTTCTATTCTCGAGAAGTTTTTCAGTACTCGAGAACTGCCATGTTCTTCTTGAGAAGTTCTTTTCCGTACTCGAGAACTGCCTTTCTGTTCTCGAGAAGTTTTTTAGTACTCGAGAACTGCCCTGTTGTTCTCGAGAAGTTCTTTTTCGTACTCGAGAACTTCCTTTCTGTTCTCGAGAAGTTTTTCAGTACTTGAGAACTGCCCAGTTGTTCTCGAGAAGTTCTTCTCCGTACTCGAGAACTGCCCTGTTATTCTCAAGAAGTGTCTTGTTTCTTGAGAGGGCATGTCATTCTCGAGTAGTGCTTGTCCTGTTCCCGAGAATTCTTCTTCTTCTCAAGAGGTCCGGTCCAGATAACCCTCTTCCCCGGTTTTCTTTCTTAGAAAAACAATTGTTATAGGTAAAAAAATTATTTATAATATTATAACTATACCTTATATATATAAGAAAACTTATTCTTCCTCTTTAAGCCGATCAGACTCCTATTCATCTACCGAACCAGAGCGGCGTGAGTGAGAGTGAGAAAGTTTTTTCCATGATTCTTCTGGTGGCCGCCGACGGTGCTCCGATGCTCAAAATCTTCAACCGAATATAGATCCGGAAAGCTCTCAACGACAGCTTCGTCATCGTAGTAAAAGTTTCCCCATTCCTTGAGTTTTTCTCGCTAGGATTTTCGGCCCTAACTCCTATTTTTGACCATTCTTGTTAGATTTCAACTTCCCTCGTCTTTTCTAGCTTTGATCTATGCCGTGGTGCGATTTGGACGTCTTTCTCCGGTAAAACCAAGACAAGTGATGGTTTCCTCCTCTTCCTTTCTTTACCCTGATTTACAGGAATTTTTAACTTTTGTTATCATGATATTTAATTAACTTGCTGATTTTTAGTGTTGTTTAGATCTTTTGTCTAGTTTGTTTATAATCACCATGTTCTTGATTTTGTTACTCAATCTTGTAAGTGTTATATGTGGTGGAATCTTACTCTTATAACCGTTCCTCAACGTTTAGGCAGGACGTGTTAGAGTTCGTTTAAGATTGTAAATTCTTCATAAACATTGATCAACCGTTCCTAATCTAGAATTATCTAGTAGAATCTGATGTGACATTATTGTCTTGAGATTTATATCATGGTTTCCTTCGTGGCGATGCCGTGGGGCGAGACACGTCTCCAGACCATGAAGGGTTGTGGTGGGCCTCTGAGCTCTAAATCCGGGTCGTTACGAGATTTTCTTTCCGATTTTCCTTGGTTGCGGGTGTTATTTGTAGACAAAACCACCGTCGCAAAGTTTGTTCTCCCTATTAGTACTTTGTGGGGCTCTACCGGGTGTTTGGGCATTTACGGTGAATGGTGGAGTATCCAGTCTCCCCTGTAATTAGACGGATAAATTGTCTTCGGGGTTGGCCACCTCGCCCATTTTGGATTTTTGGTGGAGTTGACCACTAGTGGCTATTAGGGGTTTGTTTCTTTCCTGATGGTTTAATCTTGACCTTTTGTTCCCCCTTATAGTCTTGTGCATTTGAGATGCTGTGGTTATACGTGACGCTTCACATAAGTGTTCTCTTTTTATCTTTGTACCTGACTGCTGTATTTTATGTAAGTATTTTTCTTTGGTCTTGGGTTGGTATTCCTTAACTTTGTTTACTTTTGGCTTACTTTATGTCATCTCTTGTACTTTGGTGCCGAGGTGTTTTGTCTTTGGAATGCCTCAAGTTCAGAGTATAGTTGATAGTCGTGCTGGTTTTGGAGATCCTGGGCAGCTGTCTTGGCTGTGTTTTTGCCTCGCCGTGGCGAGGTAGTTTGTTGTTTGGTTTTTCTTTGCTAGTGCAAACATACTTTGTTTTATGTGAGTTCGTGTCCATTGTTGACGCCCACATGATTGTTGATTTTTTGGATACTTGTTAGCTGTTAGTTTTCCTTCTATGTATTTGATTACTTATTCTCTAGGATGTTTTATGTTAGAATTGCATGGTAGGTATTTTTCAAATATGAAACTACTATTATTACCTCATGCATGACACGTTTTTAAAACATTAAAAACACTATATTTAACGACCGTAAAAATCTACTTTTATTGCTATTATAAATTTAGAAATTGCATACTTTGAGGTGTCCTCTGGGAACCTCTAAACTCATGTAGGGCTTCTAATTTTGTAAAAGAAGTAATTTTCGTAGTGTATAACTACTATCCTCGTGGACTAGATGAGCCACGAAGCCGAGCGATATGGCTAACTACCACACTTAAACTGATTTTATCTTTAAATAACTTAAAGAATCTTTTTTCATGATTATATAGGTGTTTTCCTGAGCGTCCGCAATTATCCCCTGCTGATGTGGCATTATGACACGCATTTTTACCTTACTCTTATACACATTTATTGGCGGTGAAAAATGCTGGTTGTGACACCTGAGGAGGGAAAGAAGATCAATGATTTCTTGGGGGAAGAGCTCGCCATCCCCATGGCGCATTTCGAGGTGGGTCTCCGGCTTCCCCTATGGTCGGAGGTCCACCAAATATTGAAATACTATGGGGTCGTCCCCGGGAAGATTACCCCCAACTCTATCACAGTGGTGATCAGATTCGCGTGCTTCTTGTAGGAAGAGCAGGTCGAGTTCAGTCTTACGATCTTCCGCAAGCTGTCTCCTTCCGGGCGAACAAGGACTGGACCGCCTACTTTTCCGGCGGCCACGTAAAGGTGCGAGAGACCGTTAACAAGATCCATAACTGGCTAAAAAAATTTGTCTTCATCAAGGGGGACTTCGGCAACGTCCCCTTCTCGCCGGTGCAGCTCAGCGAGGCGAGCTACCGCTCCCCTAGCCTGGGGGGCCATGAAGTAGAGCTATTCGGGTTCTTCGTTGGGAAGAACTTTGAAGTCGCCTTCCTGCACTGGAATCTGGACAATCTCGCCCCGGTCCCGCCCGGGGGAGGTAAGTTACTCATGCTTCCCTTTTCTATTCCACTATTTTCCTGCTTTAATTTTCCTTTCCTGCAGGTGAGCGGGACATCCCTTTGCACCCTCCTTATGAGAGTGCGTGACTCGCCTCCAGCGAGCTCGCATGCACCGAGGCCGCTACCGCCGCATGCCGCGAGACCTTGGCATCAGCTCCCCCAAAGCGGCCTAGCCGCAAATCACTTCCACCGCTGTCGCCGCCTAAGAAATTGAAGACCGCGAGTGGCGCACCTCCCACATCTTGGGAGAAAGGCAAGGCCCCGGCGGGGAAACTAGCTAGGGATCCCGTCCCTGTGGCCGCCTCGACCAGCGGCTCCCCCAGCGCGGTGGCCGGCACCTCCAGGCTGCAGGTTGAAGAGCAGCTCACCCTGAAGCCGGTGCCAAGGGCGCACCATAACGTTGCCCTTGGCATGCGGTGCCTAGATGAGCTCAGCATCCCCCTCCTCCTGTAGGATAAGGAATCGAACCGGGCCATCATCTCCACCCTACTGCCGAGCTGTTTTGAGCAGGAGACCATCAGAGGGGAGGCTTACAACTTCTCTTTCGTCCTCTACTCGCAGGAAGATGCCGACATCTACGACGAGGAGTCCACGCGGGTGCTGGACAATTAGAGCGCACGAGGCCAGCTCCGCAGCCTGGAGCTGGCCTACATGGTCGGCCGGCGATGCACCCAGATGGAGAAGATCGCCCCTTCCTCAAGAAGCTAGCAGACGAGAAAGAGGAGGCCCGCCGTCTCGCCAGGAGGAGGCGGAGCGACAGAGAGAGAGAGAGGGCGGATGCGGCCGATGCCGCCATCGCCGTCTTGGAGAAAGAAAAGGAAGCGCTACAAGCGCGGGTGCGAGAGCTGGTGACTGTGGCGGCCGCCCCGCCGCCCTCTAGCAGCGGCTGTTAGCTCGCGCACTAAACCGAATATGAGCTGGAGGAGATGATGCAGAAGAACTCTGCCTGCGCGGCGAAGTACACCCTCCAGACGTTATGGCGGGCGAACCTCATCAAGAGTGAGGGTACGGGCCTTTCTGCGAAGGATGTGGTACTGACGCTATTCCTTCTGGTACCTAAGCTGGGAGACAAGTCCTTCTAACCCCTCTAGGACTTGCCGCCTGAGAGCTCACCTCGCCGAATCCCCGCGCCTCGCCTCTCATATATATATTTCTTTTGTTGTAATGTGAATGCGGGCTGAGTCCCGAACTTGTAGTTTTGCCAATCAACGAACTGCTTTGTGCAATGCAGATTCTTTCGCCTTCTCTTTTGTATCTGCGACCTGTTTTGATCCTCCCGATCGTCGTCTCTTATCCCGCATCCTGTTAGCGAGATCGCGCGTCCCCTAATGACTTATCTTAGGAAGCATAGGGGGGCCCCTAGTTAGCCGTACCGCGAATTGTGACTCACCTCTTTAGCTTGGATCCTCTTTGCTGCCTGTGAGATAGAGGGAGTGGGCCGGCTTGCCCTGCTCCCGGGTCGCCTGCTTTTATGCGAGCTGCCCCCCCTTATGAGGTTTCGACGCGGCTTGAGTTCTCGCGACCTTGGCAGCTGCTTTGGTTGTCGGACGAATATGTTGGGTCCCAAGAGCTCGGGTTATCGGGTCATAGTCCTGGGCTCGCCAGCCCGCCAGATCGCCAGATCCTCGACTCGACACTCCTGGCTTGCCGGCCTCATTTCTTTCGTCGAGGTCTATCCTGCTAGTAGGTTGGGGATCGGAGTAGACTCACGAGTGACATCCAGCCCTGCCAGCTAGGTGAGAGCCTGGCAGCGGGATCTGCTCAGGGTCCGGGTAGACACACACGAGTGACATCCAACCCTGCCAGCTAGGTGAGAGCCTGACAGTGGGATCTGCTCGGGGTCCGGGTAGACACACATGAGTGACATCCAGCCCTGCTAGCTAGGTGAGAGCCTGGCAGCGGGATCTTCTCGGGGTCCGGGTTGACAGACATGAGTGACATCCAGCCATGCCAGCTAGGTGATAACCTGACAGCGGGATCTGCTCGGGGTCCTGGTTGACAGACACGAGTGACATCCAGCCATGCCAGCTAGGTGAGATCCTGACAGCGGGTTCTGCGCGGGGTTCGGGTTGACACACACGAGTGACATCTAACCCTGACAGCTAGGTGAGAGCCTGACAGCGGGATCTGCTCCGGGGTCCAGGTAGACACACACGAGTGACATCCAGCCCTGCCATCTAGGTGAGAGCCTAACAACGGGATCTGCTCAAGGTCTGGGTTGAAACACACGAGTCACATCCAGCCCTACCAGCTAGGTGAGAGCCTGACAGTGGGATCTGCTCGGGGTCCGGGTTGACACACATGAGTGACATCTAGCCTTGCCCGCTAGGTGAGAGCCTGACAACAAGATCTACTAGGGGTCCGGGTAGACACACACGAGTGACATCCAGCCCTGCCAGTTAGGTGAGAGCCTGGTAGCGAGATCTGTCAGGGTCCGCTAGGTAAGATCTCCACCTACTCATATGAATCACTGCATGAGACTTGGCATATTAAGAAGCTTCATTAGAAAAAAAGACAACACGGACATATCTTACGGGTAAAAGCGCTTCAAGTTATCACCACTCCAGGTGAGACTCAAGGTCTCGTACTCCACATTCCGGAGGCGATACCCTCCTGACTTCAATGCTTCTTTCACAATATATGGACCCTCCCAGTTCGGGTTGAGCTTTCCCACAACTGCTAATCTTCCCGCTGCATCTACCTTCTTCAAGATAAAGTTCCCCTCCGCAAATTGTTTGACTTTGACGTGCTTGTCAAAGTATTTTGCCATTCTCCTCTTCACCTCTTCCTGTCGGATGGCGGAGAGGTCACGCAGCTCCTCCACCATGTCATGGGAGAGCCGCAGCTCCTCCTCATTTCCAGCCTGCCACTCCTCCCTGCCTTCCCGGGCCTCTACCACCCGTGGTGTCTGGGCTTCCAATTCTATGGGAAGTACTACTTCGCAGCCATGAGAGAGCTTGAAGGGGGTCTCCCATATAGCTGTGTTGGGGGTGGTCCTCAGGGCCTAGAGGACCGAGGGAAGCTGCTCCAGCCAGCTCCATGATGGCTTTGACCTTGTCGGGATTTGGCTCGACCCCCGCGGGGGTGAGGAGATGTCCCATGAACTTCTCCCTGCTGGCCCCAAAAACACACTTCAAGTGGTTCAGCCACAACTTGTATTTGCGCAGGGTGGCAAAGGTTTGCTCCAGGTCTTGGAGGTGAGAGTCCACATCTCGACTCTTGATCATGAGATCATCTACATACACCTCCGGGTTCCTCCCCTTCTGTTCCCGGAAGACCCTATCCATTATCTTCTGGTACGTCGCCCCTGTGTTCTTCAGTCCAAAGGGCATCATATTGTAGTAGTAGAACCCATCCCCCATGATGAATGAGACATCTTTGATGTCCAGGGGGTGCATCCTAATCTGATTATAACCTAAAAACGCATTTAAGAAGCTCATTACAGGAAAACCGACGGTTGAGTCAACCGGTGTGTCGATCCGAGGCAAAGGGTAACAGTTCTTAGGGCATGATTTATTAAGCAAAGAAAAATCAACACAGATACGTCACCGGCCGTCTACGTTTTTAACCATTACTACGTTGGAGACCCAGCTGGGGTACAATATTTCAGATACAAAGCTGGCCTTGAGGAGTTTGGCCACCTCCTCCTTGATGGGCACGACCAGCTTATCGGCGGTGGACCTCTTCTTCTGCTATATGGGGAGAGCTCTTGGGTCCAAGTTGAGGCGGTGGCAGGCCACATTCACATCAATCCCCAGCATATCCACTGCACTCCATGCAAAGATGTCCACGTTCTTTTGGATGCATGCCAGCATCCTGCCCTGAGCCTCCGTGGTCTGCCCACTGCTGATGCGAACCTTCTCCACCCTGCCTCCGAGGGTGAGAACCTCCATCTCCACGACCTCCTCTGCAGTCTCCAGCCTGGACTTCTCCCCCCACTCTCCAACGTCCCTCTCCTTTGAGACAAGAACTTCCTCAACTTCCACCTCTTTCTCAACGGCCATCGCCTCGGCCATCTCCTGATCTCCACCTATCACCACCTGGGTGCAGCTCCCTTTTATCTCCATCTCCTCTCCGCCCCCTCCTACCAAGAGATAGAGTTTATGGCGGTGATGTAGAACTCCCTTACCACCTTGGGGTCCCGCCGAACTCGGACCTGGATCCCTTCAGCGTTGAAATTTAAGCACTGGTGGAAGGATGATGGGACACAACGAAAGGCACTGATGAGGGGCCCTCTGAAGATGGTATTGTAGCTACTAGGGGCATCCACGATGACAAACCTGCAGTTCCTGGACTGCCCCCCCCAGAGTGACGTGGAGCCCCACTCCTCCTTCTACTTCTTTCCTCTCCCCCGAAAACCCAAACAGGGGCCCATCTGAAGCCAACACCCTCTTTGCCTCCACCTTCATTGCGTCGAACGCCTTCTTGAAAATGATGTTGACGGAGCTCCCATTGTCAATGAGGATCCTGGAGATGGTGAAATTCTCGATGGCTGTCTGGATGACCAGCGCATCATAGAAGGGATCCTCATGATCCGGCAAATCCTTCCTCGAGAAGGTGATCTTCTCTTCCGGGGGTGCGGTCTGGGATGTGGAGCCAATGCTCCGGCAGTACATGGTATGGAGGCTCGCCTTCTGGGAAACCTCGATCCCCACCCCCATGGATCAGTCTGATCCCTCCCCGGGTCCCGATGTCCGCCCGGTCTTTACATCTATACTCCTCCTACCGAGGCAGGACCTCCTCGATCATAACCTCCTGGAGACCCTGTTTCTGATACTGCTCCCTGTTTCCTCTCATCTCGAGGAACTTCGGGCATGTAGCTGTGGTGTGCCCTTCCTCTTGGTGGATGTCGCAGTAGGGTAGCTCCACCGTAACATCTCTCCTCCTCCTCTATGCTGCTCTCCTCCTCTCCCCTATGGCTATGGACATAGCCTGATTTTGATCGGGGAGGGGACATCTTTGGGCCTACCTCCAACCCGAGGGATAGAACTGATCCTGGCCCCCTAGCGGTTGTCCCTTCCTTGGTAACCTCTTTGTGTCCCCTTATCTTGCCACTCGGGCCTCCAGCCCAGTCGGCGGTCCGTCTCCTGACGCCCCCACCTGGGTTGTTGCTGCTGCTATAGTTGTCGGTATTCCCTCTTTCGGGGCTCAACTCTCCTTTCCTCTTGACCTCTGCCACCCCTTGGCTCCTTCTCCTCCTCCGTGGCCCACCTGGCTAGTTTCCGGGCAAACTCCGGATTTGACGCCTCCCCGTCTACTTCCCTTGCCGCCCTCTCCATCAGCTCTTTGTAGGAGATGGGCGGAACTCTCTTCAGTTCCATCCTGATGAAACCTTGTTGCAGCCCCAAGATAAAGGCCATCATCAGGCCATGCTCGGGTATCTCCTGGACTTGGGTGACCTCCTCCTGAAACTGGTCAACGTAACTCACCAAAGACTCGTTCACCGCCTGCTTGATGTGGAACAGGGACTCTGACTCCTTCTTCCTCCTCTTGGAGATGGTGAACCTCAACATGAACCCCCGACGTAGGTCATCGAAGCAGTAAATGGAGCTGGTCGGTAGTTGGTGAAACCACTATCTCGCCTTCTCCTTGAGGGTAATGGCGACGAGCCGTCACTTATCTGACATCTACCGGATCGAGACCATGTATTCGAACCACTAGACGTGCTGGACCGGGTCTCCCTTCCCGGTGTAGTAAGTCATTTCGGGTTCCCTAAACCCCTCTAGAACTGGGGCTGAGGAAACCAACTCGTTAAAGGGGCGGTCTCCCCCCACTGGGCGAGCCAGAGGATCTCGCGCCCCCATATCACCGAACCGGCCTCCACTTGCCAAGCCGGGGAAGAGAATGCGCTCGGGGAGCTTGCATCCCCTTCCTTCCTTGGCGATCTCCTTCACCAGCCGGCCTGCCGGGAGCTCCCTCGCCTAGAGAAGGTGCAACGACGATTGGAACATTCGAAGTCGACCACTCGGCCCACGCACCGAGTGTGAACTTGACGAGGTTGATCACCTCCCGCCTGAAGTATTCGAACATCCCCACCATGGCCAGAGGGGGTGTGGGTGGCGAGTCGGACCACTCCGAGCCTTGTCCTTCTCCTCCTGCCATCTATCCTGCTGAAGATGTTGGATCCCTAGTTTGATTTGGGCTAGGTTCACTAACTTAGGATGATGTGACCCAACATGTATAGCCAGGGTCAAAGTTGTGTCATAGAGTCTAGGCCAAGTCCTCAGTAACAACATCACATGGACAAGCCATCATCAGACTGCCAGAGACTCAAGACATAGAGTTTTCCTCAAGATTCAGAGATTTCTCAAGAGACTAAGTAAAATGAGTTCGACGTTCGTCGAACTCAGGTCGACGATAGTCGTTCTCAGCTCGACGATCTTAGAGAAATATTCTCTGAGCTGAGCTCGACGAACTTCAGTCTCAGATCGACGATCCTTGGATTCCACCTTCAGAATTCTAAGTCCAGACTGTTCTTTAGACTCAGGTCGACGAACCTAGTTCTCAGGTCGATGAACTTCATTCTTTGCTCGACGATTTCTGGATTTCCACTTCAACACTATTGCTAGAGGTTCATCAATTTTTCTCTAAGTCTAGAATCATTTTCAGCTCGACGAATTCATGGTTCTCCAGACTTAGCTTGACGAACACCATTCTTCGGTCAACGAATCTTTGGACTATCACAGCATTCTGTCGAGACTATGTTCTCCACTCTCAGATCGACGAACCCAGTTCTCTACCCGACGAATTTTGGAACCAGAAGACTTATGTCGACACTTAGAGTATATGTGGACATCAACTAACTCGACACTAAAAGAATTTGTGTCGACATCCAGATCATCAGTCGACATTGTGGAAAGGCTATGTCGACACCACACGAAAGACTTGTATCGACACATATGAGTCATTGTGTCGACACAGGATATTTGACAACTCCAGAATAATTGCTGAACTCTAGTCGACGAACACATTTACCAGCTCGACGAATAGGAAAAGATCAAAAGAGACAGTAGTTCAGTTTCCAGCTCGACGATCATGGAACTCAGCTCGACGAACAGAAGCCATCCGGTCGACGAATACAATGTCTCAGCTCGACGAACTGTGAACTCAGTTCGACGAATTCTGCTATCTGTTCGACGATTCCAGACTTAGTTATTTCCGGCCTTCTGTCCCCAGTCTAATGCGATAATTCCTGAGTAATTAATGCTCTAACATTCTCTGAATGTATCCGTTAGAAGGAGCATTAATTATGCTCTTCTCCAGGATTATTGCATGCCGTTTTTCCATGGGACAGTTGGGGAAATAAATCAATGCCGATTATTCTCAAGGCTGTCAGCATTAATTGCAGATGCATTCAAATTTTGAAAAGACAGAGAAGAAGAGAATAATGCACACACAGGGACATACAGACTTACAGAAGAGAATCAAGTACAATTGAAAAAGCTTCACACAGAGCACAACTTACTGAGAAGCAGATAGAGATTATAGACAACATTGAATCTTGGATAATATTCTCTGTTAAAGAAGAAGCATTCTCTGATAAATAGAAGTTCTTGACCAGAAGCTCATCAGCACTTGAAGAAGAAGAACAACAATACCTTTATCAAGAGTCTTCTCTTTACAAGTACTCCAGGACACTTCAAAAGTACAACTTCAGTTCAATCTGTCAAAGAAGTTCCTGAAGACTTTTGCTGGTCAAGGATTCAGTTTGAAGACCTATCATCCCGAAGCTTGGCTCTTAGTTTTCCCTGATCCATTCTACATCTCAGGGGGAGCCTTAAGCTATAATCAATCCACAGTCTTCTCAGTTGTATATTGAGAAAGAGAAGACAAAATCATCTTTCACCCCCACCTCTGTAAAGGGTTGTCATCTCCCTTCAAAAGTTATTCCTTGATTGCAAGTCTCCTGATCAAAAGACTTGAGTTAGTTTTTGAGCACCTGATCAAAAGCTCATTGGCGTCAGGCACCTAATCAAAAACCTGAGTGGATTCCTACCAAGGGTGGTAGAAGAGTGGATGTACCCAGGTTGGGGAACCACTATAAAATTCTTGTGACGTTTGGTTGCCTCCTTTTCTTTTGTTCTTGCTGTGCTTGTGGTTTAGGTTTATTGTTTGCGAGTTTATTAATTTCTGCACTTGTTCATTTACAGCAAAAGCTGTAATAGCAGTTAATAAATTTTTAAGAATACTCTATTCACCCCCCTCTAGAGTATTTCAAATCTAACTCTCACTTTCAATTGGTATCCGAGGAGGTTCCTTTGGTTGTACAAGTTAAATCTTGAACCAAAAGATCCTTTGTAAGATCTACACATCACTTTATTCTCATTTAATTTATAAACACAGCCATGACACAGAACAAGGATTATGCAAGCACTAGACCTCCAGTTTGCAACCTTAATAGGTTCTCCATCTGGAAGGCAAGAGTTGGGTTATACATGAATTCCATTGATGAAGATATCTACAATTCAATTTTGACAGGTCCCCCACAGGCATCTACATCTACAACATCTTCCAGCAACAATGCAGTCCCACCACCTGAGTGGGCTGAAGCCCAGAAGAAAGCAAAAATTGCAAATGCTAAGGTTATGAATATCCTGGCACAAACTATGTCAGATGATATTTTCCAGAAGGTTGCTGAATGCACCGCAGCAAAAGCCATTTGGGATTCTCTAAACCAAATGGTGGATGGATTAGCAGATAAGAGAAAGGATAGGAGATCAAATCTCATATCTTTATATGAGAACTTTAAGAAGGAGGAAGCTGAGACAGTTTCTGAAATGTACAATAGGTTAAGCTCAATTATCAATGAGCTGAAAACCTTGGATAAGAACATCACTCTGACTGAAGTGAATGACAAGATCCTGATGTTCTTCCCAAGCTCATGGGTTACAAGAATCTGGCCCATCAAGGAGGCCAGATGCCTGAATGAGATTTCAACTGAATCTCTATTAGGTAAGCTAAAGTCATATGAGCAGCTGATAAAGACCAGGGAGGCAGCTGAATAAATCAGTTTTCTGAAATCAGAACTTAGCAAAGCTAAGATATTAGAAGAATCATTAAATGGCAGAAGTCTGAAATTGCTAGATATAACCAGCACAGTTAATGCTAGAACAAATAACTACAGATTAGGATTAGGAGCCACATCTAGTGAACCAACCCTAATCCAAAGGAATCATCTTTCAAAACCTGTAAATTTTATCTCTGATAAAGGAAAGAAAAACACTGAACAAGTAAATAAGGTTAATAAAATTCTAGAACAAATTGAAGCTAAGGACAAAATTAAAAATCAGAAGAATGATAAAAATAACAATGTTCAGCAGTTATCGTCGAACCCAGATCGACGATATAGGAACAGATCGTCGAACTTAGAACGACGATCTCTGAGCGCAAACTTCAATAATAATCATTCATCTAACTGCGATCGACGAACTCTGCATGGTTCGTCGAGCAGAGATTGACTGACGTGGGGCACAGAGAATGAACATGTTCATTCTCTGGGCAGAGATCGACGATCTCAACCCAATTCGTCGAACTCTGGTCGACAAACTTACAGCAATTCGTCGAACCCAGGAAGATTTAATCAAAACTATAATTCTAACAGCAACTCACATATTTCTAAGAAACCATTTAATCCACTAGCTGACTGGATCATCCCACCTAGGAGATATCACCCCTTAGGATATAAGTCCCAACCTGAATTCTCTGTTATTTCCAGCTTTTCTTATCAGCCATACAAAGGACCCAAGGTAACCTGGGTCAAAAACCATTAACTGTTTTCTATTGCAGGTGAAGAGTTGTCCAGGGGTAAATCAAACTTGGTACCTAGACAATGGCTTCTCCAAACACATGACTGGCAGCAAGGACATCTTAACCAACTACAAGTCCAAGCTGGGGCCAAAGGTTATCTTTGGTGACTCCAAATATGGTCAGTTAGAAGGATTTGGAGAAGTAAGAATAGGAGCTGTCATATTCAAAAAGGTGACATATGTAAGCGGACTCAAGCATAACCTCATCTCCATAAGTCAGTTATGTGATGATAGTTATCAGGTATACTTTAACCCATCCACTTGTTCTATTATTGATAAAAACAACCAAACAGTTTTAACTAGAAGTAGACAAGGCAACATATACTTAATAAATTTTCTTTCTGCCAAAACTGATATCTGCTTACTTAACTTGACTAGTAATCAGAATGACTTGTGGCATAAAAGACTAGGTCATGTAAATCTGAAAAACATTGCTAGGCTATCTAAGCACAACCTTGTTAGAGGTCTACTTTCTGGTCCCTACAAGAAGGAAGGTCTCTGCAAGGCTTGTCAATTAGGCAAGCAAACTAAAACTATTTTTAAATCTATTAATAAGAGTGATTCACCTAGGATTTTGTACTTGCTACATTTGGATCTCTTTGGACCCATTGCTATACAAAGCATATGAGGGAAATCCTACACTTTGGTTATAGTGGATGACTTCTCCAGGTTCAGTTGGGTATTCTTTTTGAGATCAAAGTCAGATACATTCAAGGTTCTTACAGATTTTCTCAGAACCATACATATTGAGTTCTCTACTCATGTTGTATTGATCAGAAGTGATCATGACACAGAGTTTGAGTCTCTTCTTATGCATGAGTTCTGTGAGAAGGAAGGTATCAGGCATTGCTTCTCAGCTCCTAGAATTCCCCAATAAAATGGGGTAGCTGAAATGAAAAATAGGACACTCATTGAAGCTGCAGGTACATTGCTTGCAAATGCTTACATGCCCCTAACCTTTTGGGCAGGGGCTGTAAGCACAATAAATTATGTCCTGAACATGAGCTTAATTCACAAACTAAAGAACAGGACTCCCTATGAATTGCTCAAAAGGAAGAAACCTAAAATAAACTATTTTAAAGTATTTGGTTGTACATGTTATATACACAATAACAACAAGAAATGCATTAGAAAGTTTGAGGCTAAGGCTGAAGAGGGAGTCTTTTTAGGATACTCCCAAGTAAGCAAGGCCTATAGGGTTTTTAATAAATTAACATTGAAAATTGAAGAGTCTATTCATGTTTCATTTGATGAGACTAACATGTATTGCAAGGAGAAAGAAGTTTCTACCAATAGCAACTTGCAGGTACCCCACTTGTGTGAGACCTTGGATGGACTAAACCTCACCCAAGAGGTGCCAACTCATCCCTCTCCACAAGCTATTAAAGAAAGTGAAGAAGAAGAAGTTGAAGAAAATGAATCTCTACCAACAGCAAATACAATTCCATAGGAGGAATTAATTCCAAATGCTATTGCATAACCAACTCCACCCACTGATTTTGTCATACTTAGGGATCATCCCAGATCTCAAGTGATTGGAGACATATCAGCAAGTATATAGACAAGACATCAACTCACCCAAGATTTGATGCATGCCTGTTTTCTCTCTCAGGTTGAACCTCTATCCATTCATGATGTTGAGCAGGATCCCCACTGGATCCTTGCAATGCAGGAGGAACTAAATCAATTTGAGAGATGCAAAGTTTTGGATTTGGTTCCAAGACCCCAAAACTACCCAGTTATTGGAACCAAATGGGTTTTCAGAAATAAGCTGGATGCCCAACGAGTCATTGTGAGAAACAAGGCTAGGCTTGTTGCTCAAGGATATAGGTAAGAAGAAGGAATTGATAATGATCAAACCTTTGCACCTGTTGCAAGGTTGGAAGCCATAAGAATATTTCTTGCCTATGCAGCATACAAGAGGTTCAAGGTTTTCCAAATGGATGTGAAGAGTGCTTTTCTAAATGGAGTGCTACAAGAAGAGGTTTATGTAGAACAACCTACAGGTTTTGTTTCTCCAACTTATCCCTCTCATGTTTTTAAATTACATAAGGCCCTTTATGGTCTAAAGCAAGCTCTAAGAGCTTGGTATGAGACCTTAGCTAGTTTTCTATTAGAGCATAAATTTACAAGAGGAACTGTAGATAAAACTCTTTTCACTAGACATCATAAGGACCAAATCTTATTAGTACAAATTTATGTGGATGATATTATATTTGGCTCTACAGATTCCAAATTATGCAAGAGGTTTTCTGACCTCATGCATTCCAGATTTGAAATGAGTAGCATGGGTGAGATTTCCTACTTCCTTGGTCTCCAATTGAAGCAGCTCCCTGATGGCATCTTCATCTCTCAAGAAAAATATACTAAAGAACCTCTAAAGAAGTTTGGGATGGCTGATGCCTCAGCAAAGAAAACTCCCATGGCTACTAATGCTGTTGTGGACTCTAATGTACCAGGGAAACCCATGGATCAGAAACTTTATAGGGGCATTGTTGGGTCCCTATTATACCTTACAGCAAGTAGGCCAGATATTATGATTGCCACATGTATTTGTGCTAGGTTACAGGTGAACCCTAAAGAATCTCATCTAATTTTACTAAAAAGGATTTTGAGATATATAAAGAGTTGTCCTAATCTAGGCCTATGGTATCCTGCTGAATCAGAATTTGAGTTAACTAGATACTCTGATGTTGATTTTTCTGGATGCAGGGTAGATAGAAAAAGTACTTCAGGGACTTGGCAGTTCCTGGGTATGAGATTAGTATCTTGGTTTTGTAAAAAGCAAACATCAGTGTCAACCTCAACTGCTGAAGCAGAATATATTGCAGCAGGCATCTGTTGTTCACAGATGCTTTGGATACAAAATCAGCTACTAGATTATGGGTTCAACTTAAATAATTCAACCCTACTCTGTGATAATACAAGTACTATAGCCATAGCCCAGAATCCAGTTCACCATAATAGGACAAAACATATTGATATAAGACATCATTTCATTAGGGAGTGTGTAGACAAAAATAAAATCAAGCTTGTCTATATCTACACTGATTTACAAAGGGCTGATATATTCACCAAACCTCTGGATGAGAGAAATCATATGTTCTTTGTGAATCAACTTGGAATGATCAATGAAGAAGACTTTATTTGATTTCTGTCTGCAGTCGATGAATTTTCCAAAGTTCGTCAAACGGAGTTCGACGAACCGGGGAAAGTTTGAGAGATATTCATCGAACGGAGATCGATAAACTCTCTGTGAGTGAAACAAGTTTCGTCGAACGGAGTTCGACAAACTTGCTTCAGAATATATTCGTCAAACGGAGTCCGACGAACTGTCTTCAATTCTTCTGGATGAGATCGACGAATTATTTCAGTCAAAATTATTTCATCGACCTCAGTTCGAAGAATTCGCTTTATTTTTGTGGAACGGAGTTTGTCGATTCATAATCTTGAAAACCCTATATTTAGGTTTTCTTCGACCTCCGTCCCACGCTTTCTGTTCCCTTGCACTTGATCTCCGTTTCTCTCTTTTGCAGTTGATTCCATGGCGATTCCAGCAGGAGCTCTAGCCGCTATGAAGTTTGACACTGGATTTGATGTTGACTTCGAATCATTCCAGCACTCGGATCCAATCTTCCTATATATTCTAGAACTTCTGGAAGAACAGAATCTAAAGAACCTGATGACTACAAGGATAAAGTTGGCAGGAACAGAAATCAGAGAATGGGTCTATACTTCATCCACTTCTGAAGACAATACTATGACATGATCAATCGCGGGTAACACTGTCTCCTTAACTCCCGCAGTTTTAACTAAAATCTTTGGTTTGACAAATGGTGAAGAGGAATTAGAAATTGACTCTGAAGAGTTTGATATGATGCTTAATCTGATGGGTTATGCTGATGACAACCCAAATAAATTGTTGAAGAAGCATTTGTCTGCAGCATACAAGTTTCTGGCAGATATTGTTGGGAAGGTCTTGCTTGGCAAGCATACTGCCCATAACTACATCACAAGGCATCAGTTCTTGGTCATGTGTGCAGTAATAAATAAGAAGCAAGTGAACTGGGCTTAGATCCTCTTTGATCTGATAAAGAAGAAAAATAATAAGAAAGAAGTGTGTTTTGGAAGGGTCCTAGGGATCTTCCTCAAGGAAAAGGCTGTTGAATCACTAGTCTCCCAGACCATATTCATTAATGCCAGTAAAAGCCTCACCTGTGCCTTATTTGGCTGGTGGGAGAGGACAATAACCAAGCTAACTAAGACTTCTACCTCTTCCACCCTAGCTTCTGAAGGCACCAGGGCTGTTAAAGCCACTCCCCTACCTACTGAAAAGATTCCTCCAACACCACCATCTCTTCCAGCCCCCTTCCAGCAACACAAATTCCTTCCTCTCCCATTATCTCTTCAACACCACAACAAAAACAACATACTCATGATCCTACTCCACCTCCATCTCCACCACTTGACATCACTGACATTCCATCTTCCCTTCTTCAAGACAATCAACCACCAACACCTCCTGATTCCCCCCATGACACCTACATTCCTACACCACCACAATCTCCTCTTCCCCCACATCTCTCTTCAATACCATCTTATCATCTACCAACAGACACCATCATGCAAGATGCCACCCATCCATCCCCATCAACATCTACCATCCCTTTAGATGTTCATATACTTGATGCTCCACTTTCTACCCCTCCCATAGTTCCCACTTCTACACCTTCTGCAACACAATCTACCACTCCATCACTGGACCCCTCTACCATATCTTCCATCATTTCCATAATCACTCCCCTCCTCAAGTCCCTTATAGCAGAGGCCATTACACCTCTTGCTACCACCATATCCTCTCTCTCTCTGACAAAATCTCTGCTCTTTCTGCTGCCTCATCCTCAGCCAGGGGCCTGGCCTCAGTTACCACAGAAACTAGACAGGGGGAGATGCCTGATGATGAAATAGCAGCTACAACTCCAAAGGCTTGAGCTCCAGCTCCAGCACCAGATGCTCCAGCTACAGAAACAGCAGTAGAGTGTACAAAATACATAGATAAAGATTTGATTGATTTTATTGAAACTGATATGGCTTTTGATGACTCGGACTCTAAAGAGCCTAATACTGTTGGTGATTTCATTCTAAATCCCACAATTAATTTAGAACATTTGTTGAGTATTTTTGATATTGTACATTTGCACTACCTTCCAGCTGAGATCACTAAACCATCCTTGGCTATTATACCATACACCTCCCCCATCTCTTCAGAAGTTGCTAAGCAACTTAAGGACAGTTTTGTTATTGCACAGTCAGCAATCACTCAACCTCCAGAAGTAGTAGCTATTTCCTTTTCTTCAATAATATCTTCAGCACCAACTTTTGTAATGGGTGACTCTCCCATGTCTGATCTAGATGAACTGATCTTGGCTGATATTGCAGATGAAAATAAGGCAGCAGCTGAATGCTCTATCCAAATTAATTCTAATCCTGTTGTAGCTTCTCCTCCAACTCCTGCTGAAACTCAAACTCCTGCTGAAACTCTAACTCTTGTTGCAACTCCTGCTCCTGCTCCAGAAAAGCCTGCTATTTCTGCTAAAGCTTTGAAATCTCTAGATGATCTATATGTTAACCCTCAGGGTTCTGATAATGATGATGATGAAGATGAGGATGAGGATTCAGATGAGAAGGATACAAAGAATAAGAAGCAAGTATCAAATAAAATAAAAGCTCCTCCTCCTCCTGCTCCTAAGCCTAATCCAAACAATGACACCCCTTACTATATTCTTCAAAAGATAACTCCATACAAAGGGATGTCAGTATGGATGTGGCTATCTAAGAATCAGCAAAAGGAAAGGAAGAAGAGTAGAAGATACTCTCCTCCACTAGTTCAAAGGTATAGGAAAGATCCACCACCTCCTAGTCCTCCTGCAGCTGGTGCTTCTAGTTCTAGTTCTCAAAGGTATGCCCCCATTCAAACATATCGAAGACATCAAGGGAGACCCCATCATGAAAGCAGCCAACACAGGCAACAACCCTCAGGAAAACAACATCAGCAGCAATAGCAACATCAACAGCAACAACAACATAAGCAGCAACAACATCAACAAACTGAAAGTCCTAAAAGACCACTCTCTCCTCCTATTCCTTATGAAGATCCAGAAACAGCCAACACAGCTAAAATGGCCAGGTTCCAGGAACTGGTAGACCTTTCTATGATCAACAAGGCAAAGGCTGAAGGGAAGGATATTTCTGAATACACTACAATATCAAAGTACAGGAGAGAAGAACTGAAAAGGTTTGAAAAGGCTAACAAAAGTTTTAATGTTGATGATTATATGAAATTACATCCTGAAGCAGTGGTCCCTAGAGCTATATCTCTGAAGATTATAGGGGTTGCAGACATGACAATGACTATGCAATAAGAGTTAAATCCAAATAGGGAAATAGTCTTTACCAAGCCAGGAGACAAGGGCAAGGATGCAAAGCATCAGGAGAAGAAGCAGAAGAAGTGAAATATGAACCATTTTATTTCTGTTTTTCTATCTTAAACTGTTTCATATTGTCTGAACAAAGCTGTTGTGTAAATAAATCTGCTGCAAGTGTTAGTTATCTCTGCCATATATATCTTTTTCCTACTTTGTTTACTTTATGTTTTTATTTTGAGTCTATTAGTGACCTCACCCAAATAGAGGGAGATTATTGGATCCCTAGTTTTATTTGGGCTAGGTTCACTAACTTAGGATGATGTGACCCAACATGTATAGCCAGGGTCCAAGTTGTGTCCTAGAGTTTAGGCCAAGTCCTCAGTAACAACATCACATGGACAAGCCATCATCAGACTGCCAGAGACTCAAGACATAAAGTTTTCCTCAAGATTCAGAGATTTCTCAAGAGACTAAGTAAAATGAGTTCGACGTTCGTCAAACTCAGGTCGACGATAGTCGTTCTCAGCTCGACGATCTTAGAGAAATATTCTCTGAGCTGAGCTTGACAAACTTCAGTCTCAGATAGACGATCCTTGGATTCCACCTTCAGAATTCTAAGTCCAGACTGTTCTTTAGACTCAGGTCGACGAACCTAGTTCTCAGGTCGACGAACTTCATTCTTTGCTCGATGATTTATGGATTTCCACTTCAACTCTATTGCCAGAGGTTCATCAATTTTTCTCTAAGTTCAGAATCATTTTCAGCTCGACGAATTCAAGATTCTCCAGACTTAGCTCGATGAACACCATTCTTCGGTCGACGAATCTTTGGACTATCACAGCATTCTGTCGAGACTATGTTCTCCAGTCTCAGGTCGACAAACCCAGTTCTTTGCCCGACGAATTCTGGAACCAGAAGACTTATGTCGACACTCAGAGTATATGTCGACATCAACTAAGTCGACACTAGAAGAATTTGTGTCGACATCCAGATCATCAGTCGACAGTGTGGAAAGGCTATGTCGACACCACACGAAAGACTTGTGTCAACACACATGAGTAATTGTGTCGACACAGGATATTTGACAACTCCATAATAATTGCTGAACTCCAGTCGACGAACACATTTACCAGCTCGACGAATAGGCAAAGATCAAAAGAGACATTAGTTCAGTTTCCAACTCGACGATCATGGAACTCAGCTCGACGAACAGAAGCCATCCAGTCGACGAATACAATGTCTCAGCTCGACAAACTGTGAACTCAGTTCGACGAATTCTGCTATCTGTTCAATGATTCCAGACTTAGTTATTTCCGGCCTTCTGTCCCCACTCTAATGCGATAATTCCTGAGTAATTAATGCTCTAACATTCCCTGAATGTATCCGTTAGAAGGAGCATTAATTATGGTCTTCTCCAGGATTATTGCTTGCCGTTTTTCCACGGGACAGTTAGGGAAATAAATCAATGCTAATTATTCTCAAGGCTGTCAACATTAATTGCAGATGCATTCAAATTTTCAAAAGACAGAGAAGAAGAGAATAATGCACACATAGGGACATACAGACTTATAGAAGAGAATCAAGTACAATTGAAAAAGCTTCACACAGAGCACAACTTACTGAGAAGCAGATAGAGATTACAGACAAACATTGAATCTTGGATAATCTGCCCTGTCAAAGAAGAAGCATTCTCTGATACACAGAAGTTCTTGACCAAAAGCTCATCAGCACTTGAAGAAGAAGAACAACAATACCTTTATCAAGAGTCTTCTCTCTTCAAGTACTCCAGGACACTTCAAAAGAACAACTTCAGTTCAATCTGTCAAAGAAGTTCCTGAAGACTTTTGCTGGTCAAGGATTCAGTTTGAAGACCTATCACCCTGAAGCTTGGCTCTTAGTTTTCCCTGATCCATTCTACATCTCAGGGGGAGCCTTAAGCTATAATCAATCCACAGTATTCTCAGTTGTATATTGAGAAAGAGAAGACAAAATCATCTCTCACCCCCACCTCTGTAAAGGGTTGTTATCTCCCTTCAAAAGTGATTCCTTGGTTGCAAGTCTCCTGATCAAAAGACTTAGGTTGGTTTTTGAGCAACTGATCAAAAGCTCATTGGTATCAGTCACCTGATCAAAAACCTGAGTGGATTCCTACCAAGGGTGGTAGAAGAGTGGATGTACCCAGGTTGGGGAACCACTATAAAATTCTTGTGTCGTCTGGTTGCCTCCTTTTCTTTTGTTCTTGTTGTGCTTGAGGTTTAGGTTTATTGTTTGGCAGTTTATTAATTTCTGTACTTGTTCATTTACAACAAAAGCTGTAATAGCAGTTAATAAATTTTTAAGAATACTCTATTCACCCCCCCCCCTCTCTAGAGTATTTTAGATCTAACTATCACTTTCAGAAGATTTTCTGTGCTGTTCACTTTCCACGCTCACCACACCAAAATGTTGAAATCGAAAACTCGATCTCTTGTGGAGTTCTCTGTTGGGTAAGGGGTGATCACGCAACTACTTCTCTCCTACAAGACAAATAGCAAAAGAAATGAGGACTGACCCAAGGGCTCGGCGTGGAGATCCCACCACACACCTAGAAGATCTTAGAGCGCTTCCCCTCCTTAGCCAAAATCCGAGCTAAGGCTACCTCAGAAAGCACAAGAAGATCTGAAAACTAGTGAGCATGCCTTCTGAGGTGCCCCTGGAGTCTTATTTATTGTTTTCTATAGACAGGCTGCAAAGAGCCAACCTCCGCTGTTTTGAACAGCTATATGCAGCCCAACTAGGTTTGCCAACAACGTAACTCTGTTGTTCTAACAAGCTATTCACACCCCTGGCGAGGGTAAAATGGTAAAAAACACCTCATAAGAGACTGGGCGAGTGGAGCAACATCACTCAACGCCAAAGCCAAGAGGGCGTCGAGAGTGGTGAGTGGAGTAACGTCACTCAACGCCAAAGCCAGGAGGGCGCCAGCAAGGGTAAAGTCTGAATGAAGCCTCATAAAGCAGCTGGGTGAGTAGCCCTCTGATACCTTCACTCGCCCGGGGCATTCTGGGACTTACTACGTAAGGAATTCCAGAAGAATTGAGCTCGCCGAGCTTTGTCCGGCAAATCTAGGATTCTAACTCACGAGGTCAGCTCGAAGAAGATCGAGCTCTGCTCGATGAACGATGAGCTCCCTTCGACGATCCCGAGCCCCGCTCGATGAACGAAGAGCTCCGTTCGACGAATGCCGAGCCCGACTCGTCGAACGAACAGCTCCATTCGACGAACGCCGAACACTGCTCGACGAACATCGAGCTCCGTTCGAGGAACGTCGAGCCCTGCTCGACGAACATCGGTCTCAACTCGAGCTCGGTTCGGCGAAAACCTGACTTGGTTTGACGAACCCCGGGCGGACGCAGGCTGGCTGGGCCAGCTCGCGTTGCTCGCCTGCCTATCTTTGGCGGGAGCGAGCTGGCCATTTTGAGTTTGCCCGCATGCTGCTCTGGCACAGACAGGTCGCCTTGGTCCGCTCGCCTTGCCTGGCGGACCTACTCGGTGAACACGGGGTTGTACAACATAACTATCATCGGGCAGGAGGGGATCAAGTGATGGATGGCCAAGTACTTTGACATGAATGTCAGAATCAAGATTTTAGTATAAGGTGATCTGGTCCTAAAGAAGGTAGATGTTGTAGGGAGATCGGCAGCAGTGGGAAAGCTTCATCCGAATTGGGAAGGTCCATACGTCAACGAGGAAGCTCTGAAGTCAGGAGGATATCACATCCAGAATGT